>PVLA01008420.1:0-89034 GCA_004027455.1 Hydrochoerus hydrochaeris | reverse complement strand
CAGGGGGCTGGGAGACTCCTCTTTGATCACTGCTGTCGGATTGTGGGCATGTTGTTAAATATGGGGTCCACTGACTGCACCTCATTGGGTTAGAGCAACAGGAGAGCTTGTTGTCAGGCTCAGGCTTCAGGTGAGACAGGTAGAGCAGGTGAGGTTCAGTTAGGGGTCATCGTAATGGGCTATGGGTGGAGTATAGATGTCCCACTCAGAGGAAGTTTCCCAAGCAATCCGGATCTTCCTCTCTTGTCAGCCCCAAACCTTGCAGGGACAGAGCTTTTAAAATGAGGTACAGCTTTAGGATGCTCTGTGACATAGAGCCTTGCACACTGGGGAACATAATCAGGTGAAAAGGGGTCTGGGGTACCGGCTCTGCCAGGAACCAACATGTTGATCCCTAGCAGGGAGGGAGGAGCCTGAAGAATTCCTTTCTGCTCCTGCTGTCAGTTCCAGGACACCTCGTGTATTTTCCAGGATGTGACACACACAGACTGCTACTGCTTTAGGTGAGAGCCAAGGGAGGTCCTCTACTTTGCTTCAAGCTTCAGGTGAGGGGTGTGGAGAGGGCCTGGCTCAGTTAAAGGACACAATAAGGGGCTCCGTGGTAAGTAAAGAAGCCCGACACCAGAGAAAACTTCCTTGGAGAATCTAGGTTTACCCTGTTGTTAGCCCTGCACTCCTGGGAGGAATTCTCTGGTGAGGTCCTGGTTTTGCTCCAGGGGACACAGAGTGCAGAGTCAGAAACTTGCACTGAAGGCCTGGCTTCAGGACGGAGGAGTGGAGAGGGTGCAGGTTCAATTAAGTCAAGTTGAGTGCTGTGGGAAAAGTGAGGAAGCTTCATCCCAGAGAGAGGGTCCTAGGGCATTCTAGAACAGCCTCTTTTGCCTGCCCCATAAGAGGTGGTGCAGAATTCTTAGGAGAGGACCCTTCTCTCCTCAGTGGGAACTGAAATTCAGAGCCTGTTACTATGGGCTTTGCTTCAGGTGGGATGGGAGAAGCGGAGAGGACCTGGGCTGAGTTAGGTCAAGAGGAGGCCCTGAGGGCACAGTGAGGAAGCCCCAAGCCAGGCACAGGATCCACAAACAACCCTTATCTGCCTCTGTTACAGCCCAGCACCCTGGGGAGAGGAATTTTCAGGCCATTACACACTTTTGCTTCAGGGCCCCAGGAGAGGAGAGACAGAGCCTTGCTTTGAGACCTGGAGCAGTGAGAACTGGGCTCAGTTAGATCACAGCCAGAGGATGTGGGTCTCGGTTGCATTTTGATGTTAGTGTAGTGCATGGTGAGTGATATGGTCTAACTTTCACCTTCTTTATGTAGTGTAGATAGACAATTTCCCCAGCACCAGCTGTCTAAGAGGCTGTCTTTCCTCTAGGGAAAAATATTTGGCCCCCTTGTCAAGGATAAAGTAGCTGAAGTTTCTTGGTGTTGTTTCCGTGCCCTCTGTTCTGTTACATTCATCAGGAAGTCTATTTTTTGCCAGCACCATGCTCTTTTTAAAGCCATGTTTGTGTTTCAATTCGAGGTCCGGGTCTGTAATGTTTCCTGCCTTGCCCTTGTTGCCTAGGATCGCTTTAGTTGTTCCAGGTCTCTTCTGGTTCTACGTGACTGTTAGAATTTTTTCAACAGTTCTCTGAGGCAAGCTATTGGTATTTGGATTGGGATTGCATTCTGTATGTGTGCCAGTAGTTTTGAACCGATGCCATTTTTGACTATATTTATTCTGTCCCTCCAACAATGGGATATCTTTCCATTTTCTGATTGTCTCTTCAGTCTATTTTTAATAGTACTGTAGTTTTCATTGTAGAGCTCTCTTACCTTCCCAGTTATATTAATTCCTATTGCTGTTGTGAAAGCATTTGTTTCCCTCATTTCCTTCTCGATCATTTTATTATTAATGTACATGAACACCATTGAGTTTTGTGTTTTGACTTTGTAATCTGGCATGCTACTGAGTTTGCTTATTAATTTTTGCAGGTTTTTGGTGAATATTTTGAGTCTTCTGAATAGACAGTCATGTCATCTCTAAATAATGGATTTTATTTTTCCTTTCTTGTTAGTGTTTCTTTAATTTCTTTCAATTTTTTGACTGTTCTGACTAATGTTTTGAGATTTATATCATACAGGAATGGTGACAGTGGACATCTGTCTTGTTTCTTATTGTACAGGATAAGGTTTCTGTTTCTTACCATTTCATATGAATTTGGCCATTGGTTTTTCATAGATGGCATTATTGAGATGTGATTCTTCTAGCATTTTTTTTGGAGACAGGATCTCCCTATGTCACTCAGTCTAGTTTTGAAGTCACTGTGCACTCCAGGCTGGCCTTTAGATTCCGACTATGCCCTTGCCTCAGCCTCCCAAATCCTGGGATTACAGGCGTGCACTATCACACCCACTTGAGATATGGTTCTTTTATACTTATTTAGGATTCTCCTTATGAATGGACATTTGATTTTGTCACTTACTTGTTCTGCATCTATTAAAATGATCATGCATTTTTTTGTACTTGCTTCTGTTTATGCAGTGTATTAGATTTTTGCTTTGGGCATGTTGAACCATCCCTGCAACCTTGAAATGAATCCTACTGGGTCATGATGTATGATCTTCTGGAGGAGTTAATACATTCTGTTGCTATTGTTTTATTGAAGTTTATTAAACAGGTTGTCTGTAGTTTTCTTTTCTGATTGTATCATTTTCTGGTTTTCAAATCACGTAAGTTTGTTTCCTGGAAGGACTTGTTGGAGTGCTTCCCTTTCAACATCACTAAAGGTTTTGAGGAGTATCGTCATTAGATATTCTCAAATGACCTTCAAGAATTTGCCAGTGAATCCATTATAATGTGGGTATTCCAAGTTGTTAGTTTTTACATAAATTCTTTAACTTCATTGACCGATACTGGATTATTTGGAATTTTTATGTCTTTTTCCCCGCTTCTGTAGCACCCACTTTCAATACAATTTTTAATTTCCTGGATTTCTGAATGAAACATATTCATGGACTGTAATTCTGTTAAAGGATCACATGTTTAATATGAATTTGGCCATTGGTTTTTCAGAGATGGCATAATTATGAGGTTGAGATGTGATTCTTCTAGTATTTTTCATGTTTATCTGGGTTTTTGTTACAGTCACTTGAAAGTTCCTTGGTCATTTTGGTCATTACTTCCGTTATCTGTGTAGTTACGTCTCCCATGATGGAGATGACTGCCTCTTGGATGCTTTTTCTAACTCCCTCTATAATCCATTCAAATATTTGGGTTGTGTGGCTTATGCTGCTCTCTTCCTTGATGCCCTCCAGATTGGTGTCAAGGAATTGGGAGTTTGAGGCAGAATTTTCTGGACTTGTCCTCCTATGTTTCACTTGTTTTTGTTTGTTTTGTTTTGTGCTGAAGTTTATTTCTCTTAGAGTGGAAAGACCTCTTTGATAATGCAGAGATCTGTATAGTTAGACTGCTTTTCAGGATGTACTTCGGGCACAGCTAAGTCTAATCCGTTGCCTCTGTCCTAAGATTTGAACGCCTCTGATGACTTGGGAGGGGAGGATGCAGTGTGGTTTGGACTGACACCAAGTTGTCTGGAAATGTCCTCAGGTATTATTAATGTCACAAAGGTGATGTTAGCATTAGCATACAGAGAAAATTCTTTAATGGCAACAATTATGTGATTCTGGCAACATCAAACTAATCTGGTACAGTGCTATCATCCATGAATAATTGTATATTAATGTACAAGTAAAGCCAATCAGTTATCACCCTGAACAGTAGATTAGAAATCCACAATTAGAGTGCAAACATTAAGACAACCCAGATATTGAGGTACAGATAATACGGACTAAATGTGACACCTGTAGCTCCGCTAGTGATAGAAAATATCTTAACAGTAATTTTATAGAGTGAACTATCTGAAGATCAATAAAGCTTACTGGCTATACTATTAAAGATATAGAGGGACGGAATGAAGGGAACTCAAGAAAAGAAATGCGAAAGCTTAAACTATTGGATATGAGAAGGAGGAGGGAAAAGCAATTGAAATGATCCTATTAAGGACTAGAAGGATGTTTGGAGAATTCTGTACAGGTAATACAAAAAACTGATGAAGAATGAAGATACTAGAAAAAAGGGAGAAAAGAAAATAAATTGTATGCAGAATAAAAATAAGGAAATATTAAAAGGAAAAGGGGGGGAAGAAAAAGAGGTGAGTTAAATAACAATAATAATTTAGAAAAAATATTTCTCATTTTGAACGAATAGTTTCCTTCCAAGACTCAGAAATTTGGAATCCTGCTGTCCCCGAGGAATCTTCGTACATCCATATGGCCAGAGGAGCCAGCGCAGCACGCTAGGAGGAGGCCGTCCTGTCCAAAGAGAGGCCAGGCCCTGGTGCGTGTGCCTGTTCTCAAGTCTCGGGGGAGCAAGTGGCAGCCACAATTCCTAGGCCTTCTGCCCTTCCTCTTCATATCCTTGATGCTCCTAGAGAAGTTCCTCAGGCTGGGACAAAGCCATGTCCCCAGAATGGTCACTCTGTCTTCTCTCTCACTCTACCAAGGCCTCCAGTCAAAGGAGCCAGTCCTGTGAGTGCTCCAACAGGCAAGAAGAGGAGGCCAACACACCTTGCACACTGTATTAATCCCTCCTGTTGTGCACAGTGTGTTCCTATATGACACTGTAGCTAAAATGTTGCAGACCCTGCCCCTCCAGTAGGAAAAGGAGTGGCCTATTGCCAAAAGAGAATTTCTACACAGTGCAGGCTACGACTGGGAGAGGCACTTCACTCTGATCCTCAGGGAAGTCTGAGAGTATGTTGCATGTGTGTGTGCTTTGGCATTAATATGAGAGAAGTGGATCTCTCTGAACAAAAGTGTCCTTGTCCCTGTCTTTCACCTGGCTTAAATGGAATCCTGAAAAATGATAACCAAATCATTCCAAAATCAAACTCCTGATATTCACCCTGTCTTCTTCTTGAATGGCAAACCTGCCAGTAAGGGGAACATAAGGGAAGTACTGAGAACAAAGGAAAATGTTACCTCAGGGGGAGCATTTTGATATCGTGGAGCCCTGGATGTTCGTCAGTGGGGAGTTGCTGCATCTACAGTATGGGCAAGTGCCCAATAGTGGTCCTGCTTGCTATGAGTTCCTGTGGGGCCCAAGACCCCACACTGAAATCAGCAAGATGAAAGTCCTAGAGCAGCGATAGAAAACATTTCTAAAGCTTTCAGTGACACAAACTGCCTGCTGCAGCACACATGGCAGAGGTTTGCCACCTCTGAACTAGACAATTTAGCCAAGCTTTATAGGGGAGAATCCAAATCAAGCTCAAGTCAGTGTGAAGAGGCTTGGAGAGTGGGACAAGAAGCTGCCCACGCATGAGGCATAGGCCATGACAGGGCAAGGTTCATGTCTCGGACCGAAATTGTTCACAGCTCTATCACTGGCGTAGCTTTTGCATCAGTGTATGTGTATTTCTGAAGAGTTGGCAATTTTTTAAATAGTGAAGAGCCAGGGTAGAAGGAAAATCACCAGGCGTGCCATCTTGATGGCTGTTCTATATGGAAATTGACATCGTTTCTTTATCAATTTTGAAATCTCAGTCAATTTTTGCAAGATCAAAGTAACTCACACATCTCATTGGAAGAATGATATTGATCTCACATGTGTAATTAAGATTGTGATATTGATGGTAATTGTGATTTCAGATATGAATGCGAAACTGATCACACGTGAGTGTTGCCCCTCAATTCCAAGTGTAAAAGGCTTTGCTCTGTTGTAAAAGCAACTGAGAAATCTTTCATTTTATTTGTGATAAAATGGGAGTGGAATGAGAATTTTCTTGTAAATATGGAAAAATTTGCATCGAGTTAGATGAGATAAAGTCTGGAAATAGACATAAAGATAAAACTCAATTCATGGCTTTTCATTTCTTTTCCTCTGTTGATCTATTATATGGACAGAGATAGAGATAGAAATAGAGATAGAGATAGAGAGAAATGATAGAGATAGAGATTTGGTTTCTGCAATTATACTGGAGAAATTTACTATCAGTAAAGAATTCCATCTGTTCATAGACACACTGATCCCCAAACCGTCATTGCACGTGTGCTCTTTGGAGGGACCTATGTCAGTGGAGGAGATACAAGTACAATAGACTGACCAGGATCAGAGCTACCTCATATGATGGTGGAGTCCAGGAAAACCACCAGTGTCAGGAGTTAAGGTGACATGCCCAAGGACTTTAAGGACCCATAAAAGAGCCCTAAGGAGGTGAAATCTAACAGAGGGTAACCATGGGTTTGTACCGAGCTGTGGAAGTCTAGAGCTTGGGGTAACTGTAATTCCTTCTGCAGGAGTTGATTTTCCTGCAACTGCATGGTGGCCAGGGCCCAATGCACAGATGAGGTTTCTTGGGCCTGTGATGAAATCCTTAGAGAATGGAAGACTGCTCCAAGCAGAGCTTTAAGCTTTTGGGTGAAGCTGAGAGGAATCTTTACCTGGGAGAGATATGAAAAGAGTTATCCTACACAAGACAAGAACAAAGGGACTTATCTCCACCCACTGCAGGGATTTCCTGCTAGATACCATGGTTTTCAGGTGAAGGGAGCCTTAAAGTCTTTGTCCATGTCCTGTCCTGTCTGCTCTATTGTTCAGAAACATATTGAAAAGGAGTGGTGACAGTGGACTTCCTTGTTTTGTTTCTGACTTTAAAGAGAAAATGTTTAGCTTTAATATGACTTTGGCCATTCGTTTGTCGTAGATGTCTTCTATCGTATGGAGATAAGGGTTTTCTGTACCTGTTTTCTTTAGAAGATCACAAAGTGCAGAGGCATGCCAGAGCTCTCTGCCCAGGCTAAAGGGCAGCAGAAGGGCTGCACAGGCTGAAGCTGCAAGATCACAGATCGCTACCTGCTGAAGATGCTGGACAAGTACTGGCACAGGCACTGCCTCAACTGTGCCTTCTGCGACTGGTGCCTGGCAGAGATGGGCTCCACCCTCTACACCAAGACCAATGCCATCCTGTTCCAGTGCAATAACCTGAAGCTCTTTGGTAACAAGTAGATCCCAGCTTCTTAATGCTACTGTGGGCCAGGAAAACGTGTCACCTCCACTGCTTCCACTGCCACCTCTGCAGCCAGAGATTTTTGCATGGGAGACAAAGTCTTCCTGAAGAACAGCATGATCATGTATCAGACTGACCATGAAGATAGGAAGCTCAATGACACTTTTGAGACTCAGGTTCAGTGACATCCGGCACCCAACCTCCAGGCCCTTCCATCCTTCTGCCCACCTGTCCAGCCTCCCAGCATGCCCGTCAGCCACTCTGTCACCCCGAGCTTACCAGCTTCTCTCCTGACAAATTAGAATTTTCCCACTGAGGAAGGGAGAGAGGCTCTTCCCTGCCTGCTGCCACCCACTCTTCGTGTTAACTCTCCAGACACTGGGCTGGGGCTGTACAGTCTGTCTTCTATAATATAAATGAGAATATTTATTTTGTGAGAAATTTAAAAGAAATCATGATTACAGTTGAACTTCATCAAATGTTTTTCTGCATCTATTGAGATGGTCATGGGTTTTTTTTTCTCTTGGTTCTTTTAGTGGGGTATATTACATTTTTGATTTTTGCATGTTGAACCTTCCCTACATTCGTGGAATAAACCATATTTTATTATGATGTATGATTTTTAATGGTTTGTTGCATTCTGTTTGCCAGTATATTATTAAGTCTTGTGCATTCTGTGTCCAAGAAGGTGATTGGCCTGCAGTTGTCTTTTTTGCTTGGATTATTTACAGTTTGGGGATCAGGGTAATGCTCGCTTCCAGGAATGACTTTGAGAATCCTGTTTCCCACTCACTGTCATTAAGGAGTTGGAGATGTAGTGGCATTAGATCTTCTCTAATGTGCTTATAGAATTCAACACTGAATCTAGCAGGATATGGTGTCTTCTTAGTTGATAGTTTTTAATACAAATTCTTTTATTTCATTGACTGATACAGTTATTCAGAATTTTTATATCTTGTTCTTTTTGCTTACAGAGATCATATATATCAGGGAATTTGTACATTTTTTTCTGAGTTCTTCAATTGGTTGGTTTTTTAAAGTCATTACAAATGATTTTCAGAACTTTGACAGAGTCCACTGTAATTTTACATTTTTAACTGCTTCACCTTTGGTCTGTTTTTTCCTTGTTTTGGTAAGAATGGCTAGGAGTTTGTCAGTTTTCCAATTGTGTTTATTCTTCCAGAGAACCAACTCTCAAATGTATTCATTGTTTGTAATTTTTTTAGTCTCTGCAAGGACTCAGAAAAACAATGTCTAGATTTTAAAATCCAGAGAAACTCAGGATGGGCGTGGCTTCTGGCTATCAGGGCAGAGCCTGTGCCCTCCCCAGCCAAGCTCAGAATCCTCGGAGTGTGTCCTTCTAGTCTGCTTAAAGCTTTTTCCTAAGAATGTCTCTCACCAGTTACTGTGGAGGACACTACGGGGAATCCTGATGTGAAGCTGTCTCGTGGTTGTTATTAGGTCCAGCTTTAAACACTTGACTCTTCGTGGAGTGGGACCCAAACCCATGCACTCAGCAAGGATCCGGTGGGCACCTGCACATATGTCACCCACCCACTCACTCTTGCGTAAGGACTCTATGGGAACAGAACTCCGTGTTGTCCCTGTAGATCACAGCAACTGCCCGTCTATTGTCACTCCCTCTTTTCTCCCTGGGACCTCCGTAGGTTTCACTTTGCTTCTGCTTCTTTGATTCCTTTCTCAAGAGCCAGGGGTGAGCCAGTGATTTGTTTCTGTCTCCAAAGTGTAATCTTTCTCTTCAGTGTCTCTGTAATTTTTTGTTAGTACACTTTTGCAGTCCACAATGATCACATTCATCCCAGAGGATTTGTCTATGTACATAATGCATCTTGATTCACTTATTGTCCCCTCTCTGTCCCCATTTACAGAAGCTCTATTTCCTTTTTAAATTCATTTTTTCCTTTAAATCTCTTTTCCCGTCTTTCTTTCTCTCCTTCTGCTACCTCTTGTTTTCCATTCCTATTTAAACAAGTTTTTCCTACTGATTTATATTTGTCACCAATTTCATTCTTTGTTTATAATTTGAGTTTCTAACACAAGAGAAACTGCAATGTTTGAACTTGTGTATCTAAATTATTTCAGTTAAGTTTATGGTCTCAAGGTGGATCTGTTTACATAAAAATGTTTCAAATTTATCCTTATTGATAGCAGAGTAGCACTATGTTCCATTCAAACACAAATTTATCTATTTCTTGATGATATACATATTGTCTAGTTTGACCAGCACAGTTTATAGTAGCTAAGTCTTGGTAACAGTTTTGATAGTTTTCAGTGTTCCTGTCAGTTCCTGCATTCCCAGTAATCTATTTTTTTTCTCTTCATGAATTGTTATTTTCTAGAGTCTGGATTCCAAATACTGAAGAGACTGAATTGCTCTTGGACACCACTCTGCCGTTTCCAGTACTGAAGGATCGAAGGTAACCCCCCATGGCTACGTGAGGGCATCCCACACAGCCTGGCTTCCCCTGTTAACTTCTTAGATTTCCTGGTGTGGGTGGCTGTTTGGAAATTGCTCACAATTATCCTAAGTGGGTGGAAATGAGAGAACTCAGGGAGGTGAGGACCTTTTTCAAGGGAAAGACCACAATTCAGTAGAGGGAGCTATAAGTGGTTAGTAAATGTAGGACTCCAGGAGTTGACAGACCCAAGATAGCCCTCTTCCTGAAGACTGTGGGTGTCTGCAACTGAGAAACAATCGACTCACAGAGTCTTCCTGTTCCTTGTGATGCTGTAACTGGCACACTCACTTCAAGTATGGTTAGGAAGGTAGTCTTCAGGTCCATGAAATCTTGGTCTCAGAGGTAGAAATCAGCTGTCTCAAGTGTCTTGGAGATGAAGGAGTGCCCACCCCCACAGGAGGAAGGTGGAGACACTACAGAAATACATAGTGGGGAACTTATTTGTGTTCCCACTACTGGGACACAGTACCTGACATCTGAAGTTTAATGGGACAAAAGATGATTTGAGCTCATAATTTATAGTTTTCAGTCCAAAGTCAACCAGCTCCAAGGCAGAAGAGTATAGTGGAAGGGCCTGATGTGAAGAAAGCTGCTCACCACGGCTCTTTCAGAAACATAAAGTGGAGGGAGGACCCAGAAAGGAAGATGTAACCTTCCCTTTGACACACGCAGAGGCCCCCCCTCTTTCTAAAATGTCACACCTGTTCAGAGCAAGTCACATATAAATCCCCAGAATGCAATCACCTTCAAAAGGTCCCGTCTATGATCACATAGAATTCTAGGTCTTGAACCACAGGAGAGACGGGCACAGTTCCTGCTCTCAGCAGTGAAGTCCCCATGTATGTGTGACATGAGGAGTGCCTGCTCATGTCTTTTGAGAACCATAGCAATTTCAGGGGGTATGAGGGACTCAATCTGAGATGATACCTGCAGGTTGGCACAAGGAAGTCCATCTGGTCAGGAGACACACAGTTCCCATATCTCACAAGGGTCAAGGTGAAGATCCCAAAGAAGGATGTAAAGTACTCTTGACTCGAACACAAACAGGTGAGTGGTCCTCTGACATTGGACCTGAGCCCTCATTCACCTCAAGAAGCCTAAGCAGGGACGTGAGCCTGAGGCTATTCTCTTAGCTCTGGGTCATTGGAAGGGCTTGGTTTAATAGGGCTGAGACAGGGGGAGCAGAAGTAAAATCCCGGGGTCTGTTAATCATCTTTGTGAAACACAGGGAAATCACCTACCAGAACACAAAGCACCTTAGCTTCAACTTGTTCCTTTTTATCACTGATAGCCAAACTCAGGGAACACTTCCCCTCACTCACTACATGAGTGTCTCACAGTATTATTGGAAAGATTTAAAGAAGTTGACCCCAAGTCATAGCAGGGGGAGTCCTAGACCTAAACATTTATTAAGGTAAGGATGGAAAAGTTTTGCTTTCCTAAGGCACATGAATCCAACTGAATTTGTCTACCACAAAACTGCTGTGTCCAGATGTGAATACCCTTGGTGTCTTTTCTTCCCTCAAAGGGAGTTGGGCACTTGCTCTGAGAATTTTCTTCAGGCCAGCAAAGGACTTGGGTCCAGACCCTGTTCAAGGACAAGTGAGAGTCATAGGTTAGCACAGACAGAAAGGGCCATCTACCCAGAAAATCGTGGAACTCACAGAGTCTGTCCCACCCTTCCTGTGCGGCTGGGGAAGCAGGACTGTGCTTGTGGCCTGCAGCCTGAGGGCCTCCATGCCTCTTACAGCTGCTCCAGGAAGGAAGCAGTGATAGTCTTGGTGCGTAGTATCCTCAGGTCAAAGTGGAGGAAGTCCAGGCAGGATCGGGTGTCAAAAAGTGGTGCCTTCCCTACCTTTGTGGAAGGCAACAAGCGTGTGGTTCTCAGCTGAGAACACTGATAGTCTCCCTCTCTCCTCCAGGGATCTGACTCCTCAACAGAAAGCGCTTGCTGTCCACACAGAACATCACTGCTTCCTCTGCATCCTCGTCCTCCTATCATTAGCCAGGACCTCACCAAGAGAAGAGTCAGTGCGTGAGACACCAAGGTGTCCTCAGAAGCCTCAGGGTATCTTCTCTTTCCCAATTGTCATGGCTTCAGTTCAAAGCAGCCCATCCAGTGACAGCTCCAGCAGTCAAGAATTCGAAGTTTCGGACATCTCTCTGGACATGGACATCCCTGAGATTTTGTGCCCTATGCTTCTAGATGATAAAGTCTATAAATTGGTGCAGTTCCTGCTCCATAAGTATCAAAAGAAGGAGCGGGTCACCATGGAAGAAATACTGCACAATGTAGACCATGATTACCGTGAGCACCTCACTTTGAATTTCAGGGAATTCTGTGAGTGCATGTGCGTGGCCTTTGGGGTTGAGATGAGGGAAGTGGGTGCCTCTGGCCAGAGTTATGAGCTTATCTCGGTCTTGGGCCTCACTTACAGTGGGATACTAGATGATGCAGACCAGATCCTTCCCAAAGTCAAGCTCCTGATACTCATTTTGATTGCAATTTTCATGAATGGCAACTGTGTCAGTGAGGAGGGCCTAAGGGAGCTACTGATGGATAGGAAGGCATTAGGTGAGAGGCGGTACATGGTTATTGGTGAGCCCTGGGAGTTCATCACAAAAATTTTGGTGCAGAAACAATACCTGGTGCGTCGGCAGGTGCCCAATAGTGATCCTGATCAGTATGAGTTCCTGTGGGGTCCAAGGGTCCATGCTGAATCTAGCAAGATGAAAGTCCTGGAGCACTGGGCCAGGCTTAACAGAGCATCTCCCAGGTCGTATCCACACCTGTACATGGAGGCTTTGAGAGAGCAAAGAGATATTGTCAGGGTGATTGAGGGGAAAGAAGCATGAGCAAGGCAGGGAGTGCTCTGCAGCATGTTGCTGGCTTAGTTAGATTTACTTGGAAATGGACATGTGTTTTCTTTATGAATTTTAGAAGTCTTACTACATGTTGAGAAAATAAACTAGCTTGCACGTCTTCTTTGAAGAATGAAATTGATCTCGTGTGTACTTATTTTTGCGATATTGATGTTTGATTGTGATTTCTGATGTGAATGTCATTTTTGTGATATTGATCAAAAACAGATTTTGCTTTTCCTATTCCAATTAGTCATTAGTGGTACATCAAACAGAGCAACCTTTCATTTTACATATGCTAAAATAGCAGTAGAATAGGAATTTCCTTGGAAATTTGTAAAGATTACATCAATGTAGATGAAGTCAAGAAATAGACGTAAGTATGAAAATCAACTGTTAGCTTACTTCTGTTTTCACTGGTGAGCTCTATTATAAAAAATATATGTGCCTGACTATTCTTGTTTTCTCCAAATACAGTAGAGAAATTTACTGTCAATAGAGACGCTTATCTTCACACAGGAGCATTGACCCTAAACCTTTGTTGTAGGTGTGGTCTTTGAACGGCCCTGTGTCTGCCTGCGGTGGAGATATGAATATATTATTCTGAGAAGGATTAAAATTACTGCACAGGATGGTGTAGTCCAGGAATACCACCAATGCCGGGAGACAGAGAGATGTTCTCAAGGACATAAAGGCCATGAAAAAGCCCTGGGCAGGAGCGGTCTAGCAGAGAGAAGCTAGGGGTGAGTTCTGAGTAAGGGACATTTGGGGCTTGGGGCTCCATCTGCAGGAGCTGATTTTAATGCAACTGCAAGGTAGCTATGGCCAGACCCTCCGATCAGGTGTATTTGGCCTGAGAGAAAGAAAGACTTCTTTGAGCACTGCTTTTAGATGGTGAGTGAAGCTGAGAGAAATCTCCTGGGACATGGCACAAACCAGGGGATATAGCCCAACAGCTGCAAAGATTGCGTGAGAGGTAAGGTTGACTGTCAGGTGAAGTGAGGACTTGTTGTCTCTGACCTAGCACCTGCTCTCTGCTGGGAGTGTCCATATTCTACCGTCTTTCATTGTCCAGTGGACTGCTTTCCTGGGAGACAGCTTCTCCTCGAGAATTCAGTTTACCTCAACACTCGTACAAAGATGAACAGAAGGATGTGACCAGTCACACTGGCCAGTTACACAAAGTGGTCAGATGACTGCCTGACCAAGAACTTCTTCTCCAGTACCCCTCCTTACCGTTTGCAGGTGTCTTCACCCTGTTTTATATCATTAATGAGTCTGAGCCAGTTTGCTTGACTTACTATTATTTCCCTTGTGAAGAAAGCTTAGGCTAGTGATATCCAGAAATGTAAGTTTGCTTGAAGTTTCTTAGAACTGCACCTGTGCTGACCTGGCTTTATCACTAGAATGGTCAGGGTTTTAGGTTCCATTGTCATAGAGGCCTCACAAGCTCCAAGTCTAGATTTTTTTGAAGGTGATTTGATTGAAAATTGTTTCAGAAGAAGAGAAGATGGCAAGAAGGAGAATATGGGTCTTCACCCAAATTTCAGGAGCTTTGAGTTAGTTGGTCTCATCAGGAACAGACTCTCCAATAACTAATCAATTAATACATACCACTGAAAATAATATACTGGGTGAAATGTAAAAATTTTTTTTGTACCAGGGATCGAACTCACAACCATGTGATTGTAAGGCAGGTGCTTATGCCACTGAGCTAAATCCCTGGCTGGGTGAAAGTTTAATCAGTGGCAGTTTTGCATGTTTTTCTGTTTAATTTCTCAGTACCCTGAAACTTCCCAGGGAGATACACAACTCCAGAAAAACAGTATAGTGTCTGAGCATATGATATTTCTAGAACCAACTGCTTATCACCAATCAATTAATATATGCCAGAAGTTCTGTTCTGTGTTGTAATACTTTTTTACATTCTACTGGTCCTAAAGTCAAAAACTTGTCGCATATCACTTCTATAGATGAAGATTTGCAGGCCTCCTATTCATGAGAATGACTCAGGATCCCTGTGTAGTAAATAACAATATCAGGCATAGATTTTTATGTGAGGTCACCTTTCCATTCATTGTTCCAAACTTGAACCCAGCTCTATTTCTGAATATATTTCTATACTCAGAAAAATTTAAAAAAATATTTACCAGGATGAAGGAATACCTAGTGTCCAAGTCACTGAATCTTGGACTGAATTAAGTATGTAAAAATGAGCAGGAGATGGGTGTTCTCTACTCCCAAGGGAAATACCCAGAATAACCTGCCTTCTCTTGCAGATTCAAGAAGGCCCTGCCTGTCACTTTGCTCACCCTAGAAACAGTCCAGTACCATCACCTTTTTGACATAAAAATAAGTGTTGGACTACAGTGTTTAGGCCATTGGTCATGTGCCCGAGAAGCAAATTAGCACAAGTAGATTGGAAGCAAACTTTCCAAATGGGTGATCAGTAAGTAGTTTGACACACAGCATGATCTAGTTCTTGTCATGGCAGGGAAAATTAGGACAGTTTTTGAGACATCTTGAACTTTTTGCAGTATTTTAGTGGAACAAGATACTAAAAAATGTCCAGATGCGTCACGTGCAGGTGCATGAGCTTACACAGGTGGTCAGACCCCCAGCTCCCTGCCAAGCTGCAGATGAGGCAGGACCACACTCAGCACAGTGGAGGGAAGAAACACATCTGCTGGGGCTGAGTCCCCCAAACTCTGAAGTCCTCTGAGTAGATGGTCAGTGCTTCTTTGCTGATATCAAAATAAAAATTTAAAAAATCTTCCTTCTCCAGTCCCTGCTATGTGTCCCATCCCACAGGCAACTCTTGGTTGGTAATAGGCAGAATGACAGGAGAAAATTCTCAGCCTGCTAAGGCTGTAGATTGTTGTGAAGGAAAAAAATAGACAATGGCTCATGGTGAAGAACCAGCAACCCACCTGCTAATATTGTTAGAAAAACCTGGAAATGAGATCGATTCTTTGTCAGAAGCGTTTGTCTGTCCCAGAGTAGATGGCGCTTAAAAAGACTGATAAATATCCAAGGATATCTAACCCTCTGTAAAACGCCTCAGAAAAAGGAGCAGAGTTTTTCTTAAGAAATCATATTTGTTGCTTTTAGTTGAGCATCTACTATATCACCCATATGGTGACACTACAACTCTTCAGAAACATTATAGTCCATTGTCCTTACAAAGTGTCATTAGATGATCCTGTGCCACTGAAATATTAGCAGACCAATTACTTATTTATTACATTAATTTGTACAGGAGCTGTAAGAACTCTGGATTAATGCTGACACTCTTTCCACACAACATACAGACCTCTCTGTCTGTATGGCAAGGATTTTCAGCCATGCATGTTTGCGTCCTTTGACAAGAGCCAGCTACTTCTGCCCCTCGAAAGCCCTGGGCAGGATCCATCTTACAAATGCTGCCTGGAGGTTCCTTCATGACACACACACACTTCAACCTCCCGAGTTCACCGTGACAGTTGTCATGTTCTGCCCAGTGTAATTGGCAGATGGTGGGCAAAATTGCACAAATCCCTGTGGTGACTACGCGCTTCCTCCTCCTGTTGCTCTGCCCTACTGGCCCACCCTCTACTACACCAGGCCTCAGCCTGCCCAGTCTGGAGCATTTCACTCTCTCTGTCTCTACTACCATTTGCTCAGCCCAAGCCTGGATCCAGTGCTGACGGTAACATGCAAATATCATGACCCAAAGATTTCTGTAAGAATTATGTATAGAAATTCTTCTTGTATGGTTCCAGAGGAGCAAAGGTGTGCACCAAACAGAAATACACAATGAGCAAGTTATTTGTTCCAAGGGAGACCAATTATACCAGACTCAGATATAAAAGCTGGGCTGAGAACACGTACTCCACAGCCGTGATTTAAATAGGCACGGGTAAGAAATAGATCAAACTGCTCGTCTCATAGCAGAATCACATCCTTTGACAGAATCACATCCTTGAAGAATTTCGTTGATCTTTTCCTAACGCAGTCCTCATGAGAAAGGATGTTGTGTAAGTACTGTCCCCTATTGCCACTGGTTCCTGACCCATAATAGTAGTCTGTTGATGTCTCAGAGTTCCCTCTGTGTATTTTTTTTTTGGTAGTGCCACGGGCCAATTATATTGAAATGGTTATGTTTATTTTCTCGCAGATTATGAAATCAGAAGAGGCTATGTATTTTGGCAAAAAGAGAAAAAGAATTTATCTAAAGTGAGCTCCAAGAGATTGGAAGGGACCCAGTGCCTCAAATCACCATCTCACCGGGTCCAGGTGGGTAAGGACCTTTCGTAGGAAGAGATTGGAGGGGACGTGCAGTGACAGTGCAGACCTCCACTGCTGCCTCATCACCTGCAGCAGTCTTCCGCTCATCCTGCTCTAAACTAGACTCCGCCTCCTGGGACTGATGACTTCTACATATCTGTCACTTTAGGGGGTCTGAAGACAGTGATATTCATTATAAATTCAGCGAGAAGAAGTTTGGAACAGTTGCTTATGTAGAAGAGAAAAATCTAACTTTTATAGTTTCACTTTGCATTGCCAGGAGAATCAGTACCGCAAGGGCGGTGTAACGCAGATCTTCCTCCCTCGGGGTTCTGGGCTCCCGGTCTCTGTACCCTTTGACAGGCTATGAAGAGTGGCTGTGCCCAGGTACCACAGAAACCAGGCAGGGAGTCAGCCACACACCGTCAAGGATATCAGTGGGGTTCATCTCTCTTCCTAGTACGTAAGAGCAACACTGCCTTTTTAGGAAGAGCAGAGTCATTTGCCTGACAGGACTGTGACTCCTGTCTGGCTGGCAGAACCAATCCACAAGGACCACAGTGTTGGGGACTGTAGCTCCATCCTGCAGCATTGATATTGCAAATACAAGATCCAGGCTCTGATCCATCCATTCCTAGCACTAAAAAACAACTTCCCAGGTGGGAGCTGAAGAATAAAGCTGGCTAGAATGCTCGCTGATTCTCTCGGGGGAAGTATTCGCCTTGAAAAATCGACACACTTTGCTGTGCTTGATTGTTCATTTTTTTATGCTTTGATTTTGTAACTTGAGCTACTACTTCTAAGATAACAATGTGTAATAAATTACCTAGTGTTGATTTGGTACTGATATTTTTTGAAAATCTGTATTATTTCTATCCTATTTCTTTATTTTAAAAAATAAAAAATAATTTAAAAATTGATACTTCTTTAGCACTGAATACTGTGAAAACCCAGCCATCACATGCTGCATTTAGTACTGAAATGTGACCAGTGATATTTCGGAGCTACGATTTAAATTGAATTTTACATAGATCGAAGTATACATAGCTAACCTCCACTGGACAGCACAGGTAAAGTTCAGATTCTATATGCAGGGGGCAGGAAGTACAAATGCCCATAGGAAACGCGGGGAATGATAGGCGGTGGTTTCACTCCATGCCTTGGTTAGTGGACACTGTGTTTCACTTATTGCTGGCAAGCGAAGGTAATTGATGTAGACTGTATTCTACTGTGGAAGATGAAAGTTCATCCTGAAAGGTCATTACTTACTACCTGCAACTTACTTGCTCTTTGAAGTAAACATTCCATTGTTCCAGAAGAACAGCAGGTTCTGGATGACCCAGTATGAAGCAGCAACTTTGGATCTCTTATCCTGTGCCCACCGAGGTTCTGCCTTGCTCGGTATTGGGACTCAGGTGATCACACAAAATAATCTCGATTCATAAATCCAGCTCCCTTAAAGGATTCTGTTAGTGGTGCCAGACAAAGCACTACAAGTAAGTTAGTCAAGCCCATACTTGGTGCGTGTACAGTTTGTAGTAAATAAGAATCTCTGCACCATCAGGGATATAATCTTTTTGCCATGGCTGGGTTGTCTTCATGAAGATTTGTGGTCATCTTGGGGACTCAGCACTGGTCCTTTTTCTGGCAGGTTAAACAGGTGGCAGCAGTGGGGGCTACATATGCCAGGTGACCGCGAGCCCGTGAACTCATGCAGAGTGTGCATCCCTTCCGCCGTGGCTGCTCCACACATAAATCAGTCCCTTGTTTAGCACTGATGCTGTCAGTGACAGAGGCTGGCAGATGTCAACCAGTCAGCTCATTCTGTCTTGATTGTTCAGTGTCTCCTGATCGTGACTGTTCTTGTGACACTTAAATGTGGCATGTATTTGTTCACAGTTTGTGACTTTTCCCATATGTTCATCCGTAAACATCTTCCCACAATTATTCTCATCTTGGTATTTCAGTGTTACTAATTTTCGATCTCTTAGCAACTTTCCAATGCATTTTCTGAACCTGTGCTTCTCTCTTGGTAGCTGAAAAGGAAATTGCTTTTGCATTGTGCCAATCTCCTCCTCCCAGGAGGATTTCTACCCACCAAATTCTTTGCATCCTCACTTGACAGAGGCAGTGTCACAACAACAGTCTGTATTCACCTTGCACCCTAACCCCAGTCAACTCATCTGCTATGGTTTGCATAAGAGTCTCCCAAGGGCTCCTGGGTTAAAGGCCTGGTGCACAAGCTGTGGGCTCATTGAGAGGTATGGAAACCTCAGAGATGGAACATATTGGTATGTCTGAGGTCACTGGACCAGCACCCCTGGAGGAAACTGTGCAATGATAGTATCTACTCCCCCTCCCATCATGATAGCTGCCCCGACCGTAAAAGAACTCCAGCCAGAATGTGCCCCCACCATGATTTACTGCCTCAACACACATACCAACGATATGCCTAGTGATTGTGAATGAAACCACAAAAACTCTCAATAAAACTGAACTCATCTTTCTTATACATTCATCACTCAATGAAATCTATCTGTTATAGTCATAGCAAACAAGGCCATTGCTGCAGAATTTTAAATATATGATTCTGGGATAATTGCATATCCACATGCAAGTGAAAGAACCTAGACTGTACTTGCTAGATTAAGTAATAGCACCCCACTATAGATGAAACCCTGAATTTATATCAGAAATTATTGAGCCTGTATCAGAAAATAGAAGGGAAATTCTGCAAGGCAGTGGAACTGGCAAAGATTTTCTTGAATGTGACCTCAAAATACAGATCACAAATCTGTAATAGACTAGTGAGCAAGTACAAACAAAGACAGTTTTTAACTCTCAAGCTTCCTACACTGAGTCTCTCACAATTCAATTAGTCTTTATAGTTTCTACCCCATTACAGGCTCCCAAAGTGCTGTCTGATTCTGGACAATGTTGAGCTGTCTATTCAACTTTCATTTTACCTTTATAACGACTTTGCATATGTTGGAAATATGTAGATAGTCCAAGTAAGATTTCATAAATCACTTAGTTTATTCCCACACAAATAGGATTTTTCCGGGGTGCACAATGGTTAAAGAGGGAGAACATCACAAACTTCCCAGATTTCTCATGAGCACAGTGGAGCAGTTGACAGCTTTTCCACATCCTGAGAGACGATGTGCATGCTTGGAGCCTGCAGCTTCACAAAAGGAGACGGGAAGGGTTTCTAAGAGCTCTGGCTAAGCATCACCGGCTTGAAGAAAGTGAAGAGATCTTTGATCTTGGTCCAGCATCGTGGGATACACTCCTGTGCCTCCTAGCAACCCTATAAATTCGTCTTCACCCCAGTGCCCTCATTCTGGCTAGCCTCTAGTGCCACAGGAACTGGAAAGACATATGATTTTTCCCAGAACGCCATCTCCCCTTTCTAGTAAGCCTTTTCTTATAGAAGAAATGCTTTTATTCATAAGTGCCACTACCTGAATGTGACCAAGTGGTCTTCAATAAATGAATGTGCTCACAAAGTGTGGTTCTTCCATAAAACAAAATATTCTCAATGAAAAGAAAGGGGTTATCATGTGGTAGAAGGACTGTGTGTAACCTCAGTTAAGAAGTGAATCTCAGTGGCCTACATACCGTGTAATTGCAGCAATATAATACCCCCAAACCGGGAAACTGTAGAGAACAAAATACCAGCGGGTGGCTTTGGCACCCGCAAGACAAGGATACACAGTTTAAGCACAGGGAATTGTAAGCCACTGCTACAATCCTATTCATTATTGTAGTTGTAAAAACCCAATGTTTGCACGTGTCAAAAGTCATAGAATTCACACAACTCGAAGCATGAATCTTAGTAAACTCTGCATTTTAGTTAAAAACATTTTGCCCACATTGAAATTGGTTACGTTTGTAAATTGTATGATGATGGGGTGACCACAAGTTGAACAAAGTATGGCAGAATCATGCAGGTTATTAATCATGTAGAAACAATTGTCCATGAATATGGGGGCATATTATACTGCATATTATCTGCACAGTTTTCTGCATTTATTTTTCTAACAATAATTTCTAGTGTTTAACATGAAATTAATCCTGCAGTCACATTGTACAACCCAGCAAATAGGAACTTATGCATTTATCCCAGAAAATCAACTATTTATCATTTCCATGAATCAGTCTGAGCATATATAAACAGCCTCATTTGCAACAGTGAGGCACTAGAAGCAAAGATCCTAGATGTCCATACGAGGAATAATAGCAAAAAAAAAAAAAAATCCTTGATACATTCATCCTTTGGAGCAGCTCTCAGAATTACAAAAGGATTGGACGCTTATATGCCTATAGAGTTGCATGTATCTCGAGATAATTATGACAGTTTAAAAAAGTGATACCAAATCATACATATTCTTGTAAATCTATTCGATAACGTAAATGGCAGTATGAAATTGTATAAACGAATAAGAAACCAGTGGGTCCCAGGGATGAGGACAGTGTGGTTGTGAAGGAAGTGATATGTCTCAAAGGAAGCAGGCGGGACCCCTATTAGACATCTTGGCAGCACCATTGTCAATATCCATTTGAGAAGTTACACAATGGTGGTGCTTAGATATTTTACCATGATACTGGGTTTGCAGGTGGTATAGACCCGACCTGCATGATTTCCTACATCTGCACTTAAATATAAAATGTTAACAGGATGTGGTGGTGCACATGTGGACTCGCGATACACTGGAGTCTGAAGCGGGAGGATCGCTCTGAGTTTGAGACCAGTCTGATCTACATAGTGAATTATATGCTGACCTGAACTGCATAGGGGGGACTGAAAAAAATAGCTTTTTTTCATTTCATTGTACATTTTTGTACAAGCAATGCTTCGCTGTGCTGTGCACACCAAGGAAGACTCAGCCCCACTGTTCCACCCCTATGCAACTTGTGCATTTCAAGAAAGTAATCAAAGCAGTGTTGAATTTGTGAGACCGAGCACCATAATTTTAGTGTTTAATAGTACTCTTGGGGACCTTTGATAGGAAAGCTTGTGTTATTTTGTAGGCATTCAGTTACTTACATTGTATACAACTCTGAGGTGAGTGTGGGGCTAGTTAGAGCTTGTGATTTTTCTAAGAGGGGCCCTTCCACCACACACATACCATTCCTTACTGGGGAGGTAGGAAACGCTGCATACACAGAATGAAACAGCAGCCTCTTTTTACCTGTGGTACAAAACTTAATGAAAAAAATCTCTTTTCAGTGATTATGCCTGAGTGAGTCCTTATCTGTCACATTTGGCTCCACAAGATTTAAATTTGGAACCACTACCCGCAGTATGTAACAGTGAGCCTCTCACTTCACACACACACACCCTGCCAACATCAAAGAACAGGCATGCAGCCATCTCCTAATCTTGATTTTACTTTCCTCACACCTGCGTACCAGTTAGGATAAAAGTCACTGTCTGTACAGCTGGCCGTGTCCCAGGAGCCTGACCTGTGGAAACTCCACGGAGACTTCTAAGGTCTCTGGCCTCACCCAAGTCACAGCTGCCCATGTCTTTCCTTCAGAGCGTGCAGTTCCCCATACTGGGTCGGTCCTGTTCTGGGTCATCTTGATGGTGTTTCCCCTTCAGCTGCTGGAAATGGCTGTAACCTGCTGGCAGTTCTGTCCTTCAGGTTTGTTTGAAGGGACGGGTGTTCTGGGGGAGGCCTTTTTCCTCAGCCCCATGTGTAGGGGTCTTTGGAACTTCCTTATTCTGTTGTGCACCTGAAATGACACAGGGAGGGCACAGCAGGGCACCGGCTTGGGGTGGGACTGTGGTGACCTGATGGGAACAGAGCTTTCGTGAGTAGGGCATGGTCTGAGATTAAGGGAGGTGTCCTAGTGGGAGGATTCCAGGGGGAGAAGAGAGGGTGCTTGTGTGGGGCTATGCATCTCGTGTGGGAACCAGGAGTGAAGGTCGGGTCTTTCACTTACTCCCTTGTAGTTTTCAGATAGCTAAAGTTCCATCCCATGAGCTGGTAATTTTTGTTCCATCCCAGAAGCGTCTAAGCCTCCCTGTGGTCTTGGAGACCTGCTGAACTCTTTACATTCACCTTTTGTAGGATCATTGTTATGGTTGATACATTTTGTCAACTTGAGAAGGTCAGAAATTTAAGTAAGGAATTCAGGAGCGAGGGCCCTTACTTTGTAACATCCTTAGCCTGTGCAAGAGAAGGTCCAGAAGATGATGTGAGTGCTACACCCAACAAAGGGTAGTAGCCTGCTTATAATAAAAAGCGAATGAGGTGGGTCTGATTGCTACTTCTTCTGAAGAGCTCCAGTCTTTGCCTTCCGCTTGCACATCATCTCTCCTGGCTTCTGGTGAAGAGTGTTCGGCTTCAGCTCGGGACTCTTCACCCTTCTGGCATAGACTCTTCATCTTTCCTTTGCAGACCCATCAGTGTCCTGATCAGACTTGCACAGGACCCTTCAGTGAGCTGCAGCCCTTGGGCTGGACGCTTCAGCCTCCTGATTACAGACAACCTCTGCAGAATTCCTCACCTGAATCTGTAAGCTAAACTTATAATTTCTTATGCATTTGGTATATCTCGTATCTATTTCTGAAGTAAATCTTGACTAATCCAGTCACCAAGCTACACCTCCAGCGCATCTAGCCTTGGGAGGAGGGACTAATATGTTTTCATAGTTTACCTAGTATATACCACTGGGGAGTTCTGCTAGGGGAGGTGAAGATGTTTTGCTCGAAGAAAGGAAGAATTTTCTTTCTTTCTTTACTTTTATGCTTATTTAGTTTTAAAAATTTTTATTGTGTTTGCCATTCATGATTGCATAAGGCATTTGTATCTGCATATATTATACCTATTTTAAATTATGACTTTATGGAAAAAAAACTTTCATAACAAAATAATAGCAGAATAACAATCCTCAATACATTGAGCATTGTTATTTTTAATGTAGTTAATCAGCGTACAAAATAGGGACTTAAAAATTCTCCAAATGATATTTGCACAAACATTTATTTTCAATGAATTAACAGAAACTAGTAGTATAACTATCTTATATTTTTCTCTTTTCCTTTTGCCATCTTTCCTTTCCCTATCCTTCTTATTAGTTCCTTTTTCCATTTGGGACAACTGCTTCCTATTTCAAAGTATCTATTGTACATTTTGGACCTTAATTACTCTTTTAGTTCCTCACACCGGAGAGAAAATACAATACTTACACACGTGAGTCTGTTTTGTTTCCACTTATGAGTATGATCTCTAGTTGCATCCATTTACCTATGAGTCTCAAGTTTATCCTTATTTATGGCTGAGTAGTATTCCATTGTACTATGTCTTTTTTATCCATTTCTCTGTTGATAAGCATTTGGGTTGTTTCCAAGATGCAGCTATTACGAATTGTGCTGCTATAAACATGGGTGCAAATATATTGCTGTGGTATGATGCTTTCAATTCTTCTGGAAAGATACCAGAAGGGGAATACCTGGGTCAAATGGGAACTCCAGTCTTAGTGTTTTGGGGAATCTCCATAATGATTTTCACAGTCTGCACTCTCACCAAAGTAGGAGAAGGGTTCCTTTTTTCCCAACAGCACCTTCAGCATTTATTATTGGTTGATTTCTTAATCATGGCCATTCTTTCTAGAGTGAGACAATATCTCAGTGTTGTTATAATTTGCATCTCTTGAATTATCAATGATACTGAAAATCTTGTCATTTGTATCTATTTGTCTGTGAAGTACTTATTCATTTCAGATGCCAATTTTTGGACTGATTCTTTGAGTTTGGGGGGCCTGATTTTAATCCTTTATCTGTTCTAAATATAAGTCCTTTGTCTAGGGACAAGTAGCTAATATTTTTCCCGCTCTGTGGGTTGTCTCTTCACTTTGTTGGTGACTCCTTTTGATGCACAAAAGCTTTTTAGTAAAATGAGATCTCAGTTGTTGATTCTTTAGATTATTTTTGATGCAATCTGGGTTTTGCCCATCAAGTCTCTGCCTATCCCTATGTCTTCACAATTTCTACCTACTTTCTCTTCCTGTAGATTTAGTGTTTGTGCTTTAATATTTAGATCTTTGATCCATTTTGACTTTAGGTTAGTGCATGATGATAGACATGGGTTTAGTTTTAGACTTTGGCATGTAGAAAGCCAGTTTTTCCAGCATCAATAATTAAAGAGGCTATCTTTCTTCCAATGAACATGTTTGGCCTCTTTGTCAAAGATAAATTGACTGTGTGAGTTTGAATTTATGTCTGTGTCTTCTAATCTGTTCCTTGCTCCTCAGGTCTTTTTGTTTCTTTTAGCAGTACCAAGCTGATCTTATAGCAACTTTGTAGAATAATTTTAAACCAGAGATTGTGATATGCCCTGCCTTGTGTTTGTTGCCCAAATTTGCTTTTGCTCTTCTAGATCCCTTCTGTTTCCAAATGAATTTTAGGAATGATTTTTTTTATTTTATTTAAATAGAAACAAAAGCATGTAAAGGGTACAGGTAATACAGAATTCCAAAAAAAAGATAAACAATAAGAAATCACTAGTTAAAATTACATATTGTCCTCTTAGAAATAGTTGCTCAAGTTACAAAATTAAAGCATACAAAGTAGATAGTCAAACAGTGATAGTGTGGATAGCTATGCATGCATGAATATCTGCATGTATTTCTATACTTTCTGTATTAGAGCAAAAAACAAAACTTAGCAAGACAAAACAAAACAAATTCCTATAAAAACATGAAACCAAAAAGTCAGACAAAGTCACAGTACAAGGTGATCCACAATGATTACTGTGTTGTTTCTTATTATCTTCAATACAATGTCTATATCAACAGGCATAATTGAATATAGCAGTATGATTGAGTATAGCAGTAAATAACAATATTAGTAAAAATAAAACATTGTAGACAGTATAAAATTTCAAAGGCAGGTAATAATCAAACCAGAGTGGATATTCTAGTGGATCTTGTCATCTTAAGTGCAGTTGCCTATACTCTCTTCCTTGATATTATAAATCATAACAGCTTTGAATAAAATCTATCAATACAAAGCGATCCAACAAACCATATTCGATTACTATAAGTCATGATAAAACTGTAGGTTTTACAGAGCTTTAGATTAAGTTAATAGGAAATTAAGGATGATTACCGTACTATATCCTGTTATTTTCGGGATTACTGTCTGTGCCCTCAAATCTAGTACAGGTAGAATGACTGGAACAGAATATAATACATCTAAGCAGAGTAGTGTGAGTAATGTGGATTTTAAATCCTGGTGCACTATTTACAGTATAGTGTATCAAGACCATCTATATTAGAGTTTCTAGTTATCCTTCTATGCCTCATTTCTGCTATGCTAATTTTCTGCCTTTGTTTGTCTAGTTTTCTCCTTCATTCTACTTCCTGCCCCACTCATTGAGGCCTTTCTGCCACTGTTCCTAAAATCCTGGTATTTAGCTGTCCTCCTCCTGGGTATTTTCCTCAGGGAACTGGGAAGTTCATATCTCAGTGGTGTGTGTGCACCCGTGTTCATAGCTGCACAATTCGTGATGGCTGAATCCTGGAGGCAGCCAGGATGCCCATTGACTACAGAGTGGATGAAAAAGATGTGGCATTTTTATACAATGGAATATTACTCAGCTATAGAGGGGGATGATCTTGAGGCCTTCATGGGCAGGTGGAGGCAACTTGAGAATATCCTCATTGGTGAAATGGATAGGAATCATATTTGTAAATGTCATATTGTGTCTCTAGTGTAAAAAGTGAATAACAACTACAAGAGTAATAGAACCAAAATGTGTAATTGCTATTGTAAAAAAGAGAGGAAAAGAAAATGCTCTAAGGGATATAACTGCATGTATGTTTGAGTGTGTAAAATAGATGACCATATTGCTAAATCTTTGTTGGACCTTTGAGCAGAACTGTTTGTAGTCTGACTGTTTGAATGTTTACTATGTACCCTTTAACTTAGTAACTTGAACAACTACATCCAGGATGACAGTACGTAATTTATAAATTACTGATTTCTTAGTGGGGCTTTTACTCATTCTCCTTTTTCTTTCTTTCTTTTAGAATTCTGTATTGTTGCTACCCTTTTTTCTGTTTTGCTTTTTTTCTTCTTCTCTTTAAATAAAATTTTAAAAATGTATAATTGCTATTGTAAAAAAAGAGGAAATAGGAAGCGCTATGAAAGATATAGCTGCATGTATGTTTATATATGTGGGATTGATGACCATATTTCTAGGTTCTTGTTGGATTGTTGAACAGATCTGTTTGCACTCTCCCTGCTTGAGTGTCCACTTTGTGTGCTTTAATTCTGTAACTTGAATAACTATTTCTAAAACAACAATATGTAATTTATCATGATTTCTTACTGTTTATCTTCTTTTCTTGAAATTCTGTACTATTTCTACCTTTTCCTGTTTTTTTTCTCTTTAAATAAAAAAATGGCAAAAAAAATCCTGGCCTTTTTTTTCTCTCTCTCTAGAATGTCCTTCATTATTCTCTGTAGTGTTGGATTGGTGGTCACAAACTCCCCCAGTTCCTCTTTGTCATGGAAGCATCTTGTTTCTCCATCAACTTCTAGTGACAGTTTTGCAGGGTACATCAATCTGGGCTGGAGGTTATTTTCTTTCAGGGCTTGTAACAATTCGTCCCAACCTCTTCTTGATCTGATGGTCTGTGTTGAGAAGTGAGCCGTGATTCTGATGGGCTTACCTTTATAGGTAATCTGTTTCTTTTCTCTGACAGCTTTTAATATTCTGTTTTTATATTGAATTTCTGGCATCTTGATTATTATATGTCTGGGTGTAGCTCTGTTTTGGTTGTAGGTGGCTGGAGTTCTGTATAACTCACACAACCGAATATCATTTACTTTTCCCATGCTTGGGAAGTTTTCCTTAATTATTTCCATGAATAGCCTTTGTAATTCACCTGTATGTATTTCTGCTTCTTTGTTCACATTTCTTATTCTTGAATTGTAGATTCTCTTGTCATCTTCTAGCCTTTGTATTGTTACTGCCTGTTTCCTTGTTATTTTTAAGAGATCTTTCCTTTCATGATCACACACTGCCAACTTGTCAGCAAGTTTTGACAGTCTATCCTTAGTTTGTTTTAAGGAGTTTTTCCAGCTTTCAATGGAGTTTTTAATTTCCTGGTAGTCTCCTTGTATCTGCTTCATGTGTTCTACATTTTCTTTATATTCTTTATTGAATATTTCTCTCCTTTTTTTGTGTTCCTCCCTTCTTCCCTCTGTATCATCCTGAGAGATGCTTCCTGAGAGCATTTCTTTTATTATTCTACTCATATCCTGCTTTACCTGATTTAATATTTCAGTTTTGATCTCATCTACAAGGTCCCAGAGATATCTCTTAATGTCCATTGAAGCCATGTCTGCTGTTGCATGTTTGCAGCCCTCAGTCTCCCTTGTTTTTCTCTCTCCTGGATCAGTGCTCTCAGAGATCTGGGCTAGGGGCCTCCTCCTGCCTCTCTCTCCTGTCATGGCCCTGGCTTCCTCCACACAGGTTACAGTGCAGGTCCCGGCCCCATTCCCTTTTGGCCACGTTTCCTATGAAGCATGCTGGCAAGGGAATTCCGCCCTCTCCTGCCTGCTCTTGTCACTGAGGTGTAAGCAGGAGCTGCGTATGCCTGCCCCTCCCCACCAGGCCAGCCAAACTTCAGGTGCCTTCACCCGGTCAGTGCATGCTCGGTACAGGGAATCCATTTGGGATGGCTCACTGGGTCCTGGCCAGGGGCGCAGCCCAGTCCAAGCAAATCCCATGAATCTGCTCTGGGGAGGGAGCAACCAACTGAAGTTACTGTGGCTCCCAGTTCAGGCTCCCCCTGCCCGATTCCAACATGTTGACCATTTGGTCGGCCCTTCCCGTGGTGGGGTCTCATTCCCAGCACTGACCATGGATTAATGAAGGTCCCTTCACCGGCTCTGCTCTCCACTCGACATTGGGCTCACCAACCCCCAACCCCAGCGCTGCCGTGCCCCCTGTGAGTGGTGGTGGGAACAAGTGTGGGCGGCTCTGCCAGCCAAGCACATTCAGGCTGGTGCAGACTTGGCAAGTCACCACGAAAATGGTGTGTCCCTTAATTTTTAGCTGTCTCAGTTGTAGTCCCTAAATATTTGATGAGCTATTTACGTTTTAATTTCTTCCTGTGTCAAGAGGATCCGTCTCCCTCTGTCTAGGTCTCTCCAGGTTGTCTTTTTTCTGGCGTATGAGTTGTTTCTCCCAGGAGGCTGTGTATTCTGTTGCTCACTGATCGGCCATCTTGTCTTCTCCTCAGGAATGATTTTTTTTAGTGCTGTAAAGTATGCTAATTGTATTTTGATCAACACTGCATTGAATCTGTATAACAATTTGCTGCATATGATGATTTTCACAATGTTGGTTCTTCCTATCCATGAGCAAGTAATGTCTGCTTATTTTTATATATTCTTCAATGTCCTTTTTCATAGAATTGTAATTTTCAATGTATATTTTAATTTTCAGAGTGTTTCCTTTGTCAGATTGAAACTTGAGTGTTTCATTTTTTTCGGATATTATAATGAAGTGTGTTGTTTCCCATTTTCTCTCAGTGAATTTGTTGATTGTGTATAGAAATGGTATTGATTTTTGTGTGTTACTTTGTATCCAGCTACAATGCTGAATTTGATTATTAAATGTAGAAGTCTTTTGGTGGAGTTTTTGGAGTGTTCTGTGTAGGGTATCATATCATCCACAAATGACACTTCTTCCTTTCCTATCCTTATTGTTTTTGTTTCGGCTAACTCTTTCAGAACTATATTAAATGGGAGTGGTGATAGTGGAGATCCTTGTCTTGTTCCTGATTTTAGAATGAAAGCATTCAGGTTTTTTTTTTTTATTGTTTTAAAGAGGGGGGAATACACAGACAAGAAAAACAAAAAGCAAAAGAGGCAAACAACAACAAAAAAACCCCAAAACAATGACAATATAGGCTCTCAAAACAAGATGATAATAATTTAACAATGGTTGTAATATTGCATATTGTTATCTTCAGAAGAGGTGCTTAGATTATCAGATATAGACTTGCAAATTTGATCTAATATTATGCTTATTAATTGTTCTTTTCCAAGTACTAATAGAATTATTAGTATAATTATATTAACTATCTCATGTATATATATCCAAATTTATAAGCATTCAGTTTTTGAACATTTAGTATGATATTGGCTGTTGCCTTGACGCTGATGGTTTTTATCAGATTCAGATAAAGGCCACCTGTTCTAATTTTCTGTAACGTTATCATGAATGGGTGTTGGACTTTTTCAAATGCTTCTTTGCATCTATTCAGATGATCATGTGAATTTTGTTCTTTGGATTTTTGATATCGTATATTACATTTATTGATTTGCACATGTAGAGCCAACTTTGCAAACCTGGAATGAATCCTACTTGGTCAAAGTGTGTATCTTAATCTTTCTTTTCACATTTCCCCTCCACTAGCTTCACGATGATTTTAAGTGAAATGAATTGGACTCCCAAGTTTAAATATCATATTTTTCTCTTGTGTGAGGAACTAAAGGCATATATATGAAACGTAATGGAGGATAGATTTGGGGAAATACAAAGAGCATGTTCAAATGGAAAGGAGAACAAGGAAAAGAGGAAGAGGATGAAGGGGAAGATTGGAAAAGCTGTGTTTAAAAGAATAGAAAGGTCTTAACACTTCTAAAGAAACTTCCAAATTGACTTGCCAGGTCTGCTCATCTTCCCAAACCCGACATTGACTTTGGAGGATGATGGGGCAAAGAGACTCTATTTCTTCCATTTTCCCACAGATACACCATTCAGTTGCACATTCATTTGGGTTTCACCCCTACCAGCGTGACCTCGGCTGTGTGTGACTTACCTGAAACCCCTCCATGCAATCCTGACCACATCTAAATCTATGTGGAGAGGTGGGTCATCCCAATTGTCACCTTCAAATGCTATATGTCCCATGATGCCAATTCGCCTATTGGCCATTAGTAGGGAGTTTTTCTATCTCACTTCCTCTTCCCAGTGTTCCCTTAGTTTCTGCTGGTTTTATGATTGATTGGGAAATCACTGGCTTCAGCCTATCAACATTTCAGTGAATAAATATGTTGAAATGGGTAACCTAGTCTTGTTCACAATTTGTAGGGCCTTCTTATTGCAGTAGGTGTAGTATCAAGGCTTGGGTTTTACAGTTTAAGAGAGATGAAAAAGTAATTCATGTGCCAGAAGTTACAGAGGATCATTGGTTTAGGAATCTATTTGAGGAAATTGTTTGCACAGTGACTCGTATATACTCCAATTTGTAAATTACACAGAGACGATTTGGGTGGAAGACATTACTCAATATTGTCATTAAATTTATATCTAATATAACAAGCTTTTTAATTCAGAAACCAAGAATGGAAAAGAAATGAAATTTCATATTTAGAATAATCAAAAATTAATAAGCAACATCTTACAAGCTAAGGAAATGCTCTCAAAAATGTGTTTAACATTGTCATAAGATACAAATTGATTTTCTCACATTTCTATATTAGCTAGTGACCAAAAGGAAATTGAAGTAAAGCAGTGGGATTTAAAATAAGATTGAAAAGTATGAATTAAAGGGATAAATCTGAGAAAACACATTGAAAATCTGTATACCCAGAAACATAATATATTGAAAAGATGAGATAATTGAAATCTAAATAAATAAAGATATAAACTTTGTTTACTGCCCATACAGGTTATTAATGTTACAAGTCACTTCTTCACAAATACCTGAAGAAAGTCAAGCCATCAAAATCAAATATCTAGGATTTTAAGCAGACATTGGAAAACCGCATATAACATTCATAAAAAAATGCAAAGGACCTTGAAAAACTGAAGAAATCTTTTAAATGTACAACAAACTTGATGGGGTTTCCCCACTTTATTTCAAGGATTATAAACTAATAACAATCAAGACAGTGGGATAGCTCTAGAAATACATCAGGGGAAGAGAATGAAGTTTAGGAACAAGTACATTGTGAGGTAGGTGTGAGTGAAGGACAAGCTGTGCTTGTCCTGGGAGAGACCTTACAGACCCCGTATATTACTTCTCCCCAGCCAGGTAGGAATCAGTGCACTGACTCAGAGAAAAAGCATCTTCTTTGCCTATGAGACAAATGTTCAAACATTGTCTTTGATTCTCAGGCCTAACCTAGGTCTTGTCTGCAACATCAGGCTGCCAAGGACATCTCCCTCTGGAAGTCAGTTCTACCAGGCCCACCATCATGCCTCTCACACACCCACTTCTACACTTCATCCTCCTTCAAGATCAGAGAAGATGCACACACTCCTCAGTAAGGTTGCATATTTCCTCATCATCCTCACGCACTTTGGAATAAAACTCACAATGACACCATTGCCCATTTCTCAAGGACCTGACGTTTGACAGTCCCTTGTGCACTACTAAGATCTCTGGTCTCATGTCACAGTCTATGTGTCCTTGCTTCAGCCCATAGAGTTCACCATGCTCTCTTGGTCCTGCTCTGGCTCATGTTGACAGTTTTTCTCATTCAAGCTAGTAGAAACGGCAAAGCTGTGTTGATTATCTTCCTTTCTTAGGTTTGCTTGAAGAGGTAGTTGCTGTGGGGAAGTTTGTTTTCTCCAGACTCCCTTTTAGGGCTCTTTGGATGTTCCTTATGCTGTTTAATACCTGAAAAAAGCAAAGGGAGATCCCAGAAGTCCAATGGATAGGGAGAAGAAGGCGGAGGAGGGATGACAACGGGGCTTCGTTTGCAAGGGTGAGCACTGAGGTCAAGGGAAGAGCCTTATAGGAGATACAGGCGACTTTGTGCTGGTCAACTCACGTTGTGATTAGACAGATTTGAGAAAGGGAATTTTCACTAATTTTCCTTGTATTCTTGTCTTGTGTGGTTCAATGTCCCTTACATTTATTTGTAGTTTTCTTTCCATCTCAAGTGTCTGAGGCTTTAGGGCCAGGGATTTATCTCAGTGGCAGACTCTAAGTCTCATTGGTCCCTGTCCAGTAGCCAGGGCAGAGTGTGGTGAGATGTGATCTATAAAGTACTTGGTCAGCCCTGGTCCTGTGTTCATTCTGGTTGCAACCCACATGAAGTTTCTTGGGTTGGCCCAACTCAGTGCTATGGCTTCCTTCAAATGAAAATCCATGTACTGTATTTAGCAACTGTAAATTCTTTGGGTCCTGATTGCAATCTTTGTTTGACTCTCAGAGGTTCATACACAAGTCTCTCATGAGCTCTGGACAGAAACTGTGAAACCTTTTTGTGAAACTGGGTTGAAGTCTCTCAGACTCCCTATCTCTCACTTTCTGCCTGCCTAAAAACCCAGAACCATGTGAATAACGAAAGGGTTGTTCATCATTTTGTGCAGAAGCCAAGTCCTCTTGCTACATGACTGCAATAGCTACTAAAGTTCTTGCTGGCTAAACTCAGGGAAATACTTCAGTAGTCAGCCCAGAAGTGGCCCTTGAGTGCCTCAAGGACTCTATGTTCAGTTTAAGATTTACTGTGTTATATGCTTGCTTTTGGAATGGATGAAGACTTGGTGATGTTTTGTACACCCTCAAGGCATTTTTCTCATGGTCCTATACAATGTCCATGTTTTTTACACTAATTTGTTAGCAATCGTTATCTCCTTGGCCTCAAATATTCAAGTCCTTCTTTCTGGTGAAACACAAGAATTCCCAAATCATTCAGCTCTACTGTTGCCTCGTGGAACTCAAGTGTATATTTTGCTATTGGCATTAATCAAAAGACATGACATAACCTGAGCACCGCCTGACCTTATAATGTCCTCTAATTATCCACTTCCATTATTCTCTATCTCCATAAATATTCATGAAATGGGCGAAAAGTAGAATAATTTTTTTGCCAAAGCATAACATATATGATGTCCAATAAAATTGCCAGTGGACAGTGGTTCCCAAGTGAAAATTACTGAGCCTGGCTCTTGCTGTAAGTATGCTTATTGACTCTCAGTTTTGTTGGCTGCTGACAAATTTTGCACATTAAGCGCTGTTCACAACACTCTAGGGCTCACTAGCCTGAATCTACAAACCTTGCAAACTTCCTCCTGAAAGCACTTCCAAAGCTTTTGAACAACGTAGTCAGGCTTGCTCATAGCAACAGCCTTAACCATAATGCCATTTTTTTATATTAGTCACTTTCCTATTGCTGTAACAATATGGGAAACACTTTGTACTTAAAGCAGGGGACAGTTTGTTTCGCTCACAAAGTCAGTGAATTCAGTCCATGAACAGCCTTCTCAAGGACAGAAATACAATGCCATAGAGGCACAGCTAAGGAAACGTGGTCATACCATAGCAGCAAAGAAGAAAAGAGACAAGGGAGGAGCCAGAGAGGAGAACACACCCTCCACATGCACCCAAGTGACCCCCTCTTTTAAGCAGTATCCACTGACAATCGAGAGATAGTAGTGGGACATTTTAGATCGAAACTATAGCAATATATCTGTCTATAAAGATACAAAATTTATAAAAGTCACATTATAAAGAATCATTTTTTGTGATTTTGAGATCTGTAGGACAGGATAGCACTATGGAAACACAGCTTTTCATTTTTCTCATTGATTTATATTTCAATTTTTATTACCATTTATAAGTTACACACATTATTGAAGTATGGTATATTTTAATCATGGATACAGTGAACTCTAATCAAATCCACCCTTGCTTTATCCCTTCCACCTATAAACTTCCCAATCTCCAGGAATCCCTATTGTACGTTCAGATTGACTGTTTTTAGGTTTCCGCATAGGAGGGAGCGCATTATGAATCTGGCTTACCTCACTTTATGTAATGACCTGCAGCCCAAGCATCTTAAGCTAGCAAAAATATTTATAGATTAGAGTTTTAGTTTACATCAGAAAAATCCTACCAACTGCAAAAAGTAGCCTAACACAATATATAAAGCCTTTGTAGAGACGACTATAAAATCCTACTTACAATTTAAGGACAAAGAAATTTGAATTGAATGTAGGGGAAAAGTAGGGAACCAATGGCAGGAAAATAGCAAGGCAGAAATGAGCCAGTGCATGTTGAGCATAACCATTAATGCAGATGGCCTCAATTCACCAATAAAAAGAAACACAGGGAGAGTGGATCAGAAGACAGCATCCATCAATAGCCTTTATACAAGAAACACATTTAACTTAAGAGGAATTCATAGACTGAAAGTCAAAGGAGGAAAAACAATACTCCATGTGATGGGGAACCAGAAAAAAGCAGGGGTAGCTTGTCCATCAACTGCAGAGTGGATAGGAAAGATATGGCACTTCTACACAATGGAAAGCTACTCAGCTATAAAGAAAGATAACCTCAAGGCTCTTGTAGGTAAAGGCATACAACTTGAGATCATGTTCATGTGTGAAATGGTTCAGAGTCACGTCGGTGAACATTGTGTTGTCTTCTTTGTTAAAAAAAAATGTAGGCATTAGTGGGAACCAAAATGCACAATAGATATTGAGAAAGAGAAAGGGGAGGAAAGATCTAAAAAGGGATCATAGTAGCCATTGTTAATTTCCTATTATCTTGTTTTGAAGCCCTGTATTGTTTTCATTGTCCTGTTTTGTTTGATCTTATTCTTTTTTGTGTTGTTTGATTTTATTATATCTGATGATATGGGCTCTATTTGAAAGATAACAAAATATATTATGGTAGCCATTCTTGATTTCCTATAACCTTGTTTTGAAGCCCTATATTGCTTTCATTGTTTTGTTTTGATTTGATTGTATTTGTTTTCTTTGATTTTATTATGCCTGATGTGATGGACAGCTAATTTGAAGATAACAAGAGGCATTATGGTAGCCATTGTTGATTTTCTATTATCTTGCTTTGAAGTCCTGTATTGTGTTCACTATTTGTTTTGATTGACTATATTCTGTTTATTTTTGTTTGGCTTTAGTCTCTTCAAAATAAAAAAAAATTGCAAAGAATTCTGACACAGTTAGACCAATATATCATATTCATTTATGAAAAAGAGAATAACAACAAAAACAATTTTCTTCCCGTCCTTGCAGCAACCAAAATGAAACATAATTGCAGGCTGCAGTGTATTACATCCCATATTTACCCTGAGAAATCAACAGGAGAGAGATGGAGAGGAAGAGGGCGAGGGAGATGGGGAGGGAGAGAGAGACAGAGAGAGAGAGAGAGGGACCCCCAAAATACATAACTAAATTAATTTAAAGATCAGAAACCAGAAACAGCCCTAGGCGATAGTGGAGATTGCTGAAGTGCTACTTGTGTTTGGATAGGAGCAGGGAAATTAATGGGAGATTAAGACCTACATAAGTGGCCCAGGGCAACACGAGTTGGAGGAAAATTTCAAAACTCCTGGCTCTGCCACACTGCACACCCTGAGGCAGCACCTCGTACCAGAGATATCAGTTCCCCAGGGGAAACACCAGGAGCAGGAAAATGAAGATATTATTAAAGCTTTGGAGGCTGTGTTGATAACCTACTCCAGTGGGTAAGAACTGGCTTGCAAAAATAACCACTGTATAGAGAAAGTATAAAGAGAGCAGTGGAAACAGAAGAGCAAGTAGAAGAATAAATAAGGCATAGTGGCATTAGATATTCCTAATCGGAAAGAGCCTCCCTCTTCAGCCTCATGGGACTTTGAGCATCAGGTCCTTGTTCTGGGATGAACAGATTGAGGTTCAAACTGAACAGAGTGTCCAGGATCCACCAGGAATCAAGATGACAACCTCTAGGAGGACAGCAGGGACATAAAGAATCCTTTTCTGCTCCTGCTGACCCGTTCCCAGATGTGACTTCTGCTGACTGTTAGCCCAGTCAGAGCTGAGGAAGGGTCTTTACCTGGATCCCTAAAGTGAGAGGATGGGAACAGAAAGGTTCCAGGCTCAGGTAGGGTTCAGGATGAGAGGAAACAGGGAACTAAGAAAGCCCTATCTACAGGGAGGGTCAGCAAACTACCCAGATCTGTGACTCTTCTAAGCCCTGGAACACACAGGGCTGATTTGTGTGAGCTTCAGGACCCTTAGACTCTAGATAACAGAGGAAAGTAATCAAGTCCGTAAGGAATGTTGGTTCTGGCTCTGTGAGGAACCAAGTGGATGAACCCCTAATGAGGGCAGAGGTGATCTGGAGAATTTTATCCCACTCCTGCTGTCAGCCCTGGGAGCCTTCAAGCACATTGACCAATATGATGTCTATTACTGCTCTTGGTCAGAGCAAATGAGGTTCTGTTTTGAGGGGGGCTCTGCAGGTGAGAGGAATAGAGTGGATGGGCTGTTAGTGCTCCGGGTGATGGGCTATTGGGAGGGGTGATTTAGCCATATCCCAGACAGAGGGCCTTGGATCTGGCTACATCCATGTCTCTCATCAGACCTGGAGCACACAGGGCCAGGCTGGTCACAATGCATAGCCTCCCCATTTGGACCTCAGGAGACCTGGAAGTCAGAACCTTACTGTCGCAGGGAACACTCGGGTAAATGGAGATGGGAATTCAGACTGCCAGGAATCAAGTCATGGCCCAGAGTTAGAAATTAGCACTGCTCTCTGCCATGTTCGAGAAGCCCCATAGAGGACCTCTTTGCCCATCTGTCAGCCTTGTCAGGTACTTCCAGGTGGAGCTCTGAGAATGTGAGGAACCTTTGTCACAGATGGAGAAGGGAGCCTTGGACTCTAGAGCAGGGAGTGTCACATAGGAGCACTCAGTCCAGGGAGGCCCCGTGCCAAGTGACCAGGCATGGGATCACTGATTCTGCATGCAGAACTGAAGGATGTGAAGGACCTCATGGAAGGAGTGTGGGCTCAGCAGGAGAGGGGCCCAGACCCTCACCCCTGTCAAGGTGAGAAATGAGACAGGTCCAGGACTCATGACACATTGGGACCTAGCTGGCCTATTCTTTCAAAGAGAGAGGTGTCCTGCATTGTGACCTGCAATCTGAGGGAGGAGGACTCAGGCCCACAGAGGGGCAGGGCCCCTTCTAGGACTGAAGTGTAGGATGTGCAGGGAGGATTGTTGAGCTGACCTTGCTGACAGCCCTGATAAGCAGACTGCAACTTTGTTCCTGCCACTCTGTGTCACAGAATATTTGGCTTCCATCTGAGGAGTGTGACCTCAAGTCACAGTTCCAACTCATGAGAACCCTGTACCTGCTAACAGGCTACTGTGACTCTAGTAGGGCCAGTGATGGTAGACTTGATTGGCTACATTCATCTGCATGTCAGCGGACTACCTGAACCTGCTCTAGACAAGGATGAGTCTCTTGAATCCTGCTCCTTCTGCCAGCCTAGGGAAACTCAATTCAGGGGTGTACAGAAATGCTGTGTCTCTACTTTCATCTCTATGGACTCATGAAAGTCATTCCTTGGTGTGAGGAACATCATGAGGTCACAGGAGGAACCACATCCAGTCAGGAGAGGGAGGATAGCATCTACCAGGAACCCAAGTGAGGGATTTTGATGAACACTGAAGGCATGAAGAGACCTCAGATCCCCAATAAGAAAGAACTTCTGAAAGCCTGTCCTGCACTATTAATATTCTTGGGTCCATACTAGTTCCAGACCCTGCCAGGTGTCCATGTGCAGGCAGAGGAACAGTTCATCTGGAAACACAGGACATCAGCCTCAAGCCGTGCCTTCTGTCACCTTTGGGGGACCCAGAAATCATGGAGAGACAGTTTCTCCTCACTTCCTCTTTGAGCGTCTCACTGCAACACAGCTGAGGTTTAAAGAAGGTGGCTTTCAGGTCACTATAGCAATAGTCTCACATTTTAGTATTGATCAAAGTGACAAGCTAACCCATCTTTCATTCTAAGGCACACGCACCCACTGAATCTGGACACCTGTTTCTGTAGCCCCTGGCAGAAAGGTCCATAGGACAGAAAGGTCTGGTGGAGGAAGAATGTGCTAATATCCATGGAAGTTAAGAAGGAGAGAGAAGCAGGAAAGGAGAAGCCCTGGAGGGAGATATAAGTTGTGTCCCCAGGGTTACTCTTCTTCCAACAGGGGTAACCCTCCTAATAACACATTTCAGTAGAAACTCCCTATTGGATCAGTGCACTGATGAACAGTGTACATCCATGGTCCAATGACTTTCCAAAACCCAACTTTGAGCACATGAGACTTTAAAGATATTCAAGATCGAAACCATAACAAAAACATGAAAAACCAGTTCAGAGAGCCCCCAGCAGCTCTCACTCACAGCTGTTAATGCAGCAGTAGCACAGAAGATGCTGGAACCGAGGGAGGCAGGAGCAGAGGGTACTGTAGAATATGATCGTGATATCCAGGGCCCTGCATCATCAGCTGAAAATGGTAGTGAGGTCTGAGTAGACACTCCTATTGGAAGCATGGGTCAGTGACATACCAGACACCCCACCCACTCTCAGAGTCCCTCTCTCTCAGTCAGTGATAGCCGAGCTGGCCATCTATATCATTCATTCTTCTTAAGAAACATCTGCTGATCACTGTAGTGTCCCAGAGTCCTCTGAGCACTGTGCAGACCTAGGAGATTCCCTGACACCTGCTGGAGATGGTTTCTCTATCTGCTGTGCTCAGTTGAGCCCCTCTGAGCCCCACTGTCTGAGGGGCTGGGGACTGATGACTGACAGCTGAGACAGGCCAAAAATATCACTGAAAAGGGAAAGAGAAGGGCAATGGCATGGAAAAGGACAGTGGAGGGAAAATTCGAGGGACCCTAACCCTAACCTCAGCTTCTTCAGATGAGGGGCCAGCTATGGATTTGGCTTGAGAAATGATCCAGATGGTGTTCCTACCTCAGATGTCCCTTTGAGGTCTCTGCATTCTTGGTATACAAGAGGTGAGGTCATAACTATGATTGTGGGCCTACATTGCCCACAGATTCAGTCCAGATTAGAAAGCTGGCCCAAGGTGCAGACATGTGCATGGTAGGTGGAAACACATAATGGCACATACTTCCTGGGTAAACTGTTTGTTATGGTTTATGTTTAGATGTCCACTCAAACTCTCATGTGGTCATAGGTTGGGTTTTTGTTGTTGTTGTTGTTGTTTTATTTTTATTTTTGGAGGTGACTAGATCTGGAATGTGTGATGTTGGGATTAAGGGCATATAATTACTCAATTAGTCCACTAATTGCTTGAGCATAGTTCTGAGTAGTATTAAAGGTGCCCCACTCTGTGTATGAATACTACTCATGCTTAGTGCAGGTAGCCTGCATAAGATAGAAGGGAAAGAAAGCTTATTGCTCCTTGTTTGCTGCTTGCTGCCTTGATGCATTCTGCCTTCTGTCTGTTATGAACTGTTTCTCCTCTGTGATGCCCCTCTGCCATGCTGTACTGCCTTGAAGCCGGTCAACTAGGAACTAAAACCTCCTCAAGTCATGAGCTAAATTAAACCTTTCCTCTTTCATCTTTGGGTGTCAGGTGCTTTGACTCAGCAAGAAGAAAACTTACAAAGACACTGGGGTACATGATTGGGAATCATTACATGAAGTATCCTCTAACTCTGTTAAGAGTACTCACATCTCCAGATGGTTTGGGAATCTTGGAGAGAAGACACTCACAAGAACCTTCTCAGTCTTATGGAAATTCTGAAAGGCAACACAGTTATAAGAATTGTGGGTTTCTTCATGGAGAAAAAAAAAAGGTGCATGGAGGTCCCACATTTTGAATCAGCATGTGAAACCCTCTCTTCACCTCTCAAGAATATCCACACTCTAACCTCTATTGCCTGTGAATGTGATCTCAAATGGTAACTGGGACTTAGCAGATATGACTAATGACAAGAAGGTATGGACATTTTTATGAACTGTGTGAATGGTGTTGAACATAATCACAGGAATCCTTAAAAAGGAGGAAACAGAGCTTTGAAACATACAGAGAATAGAAAGACACTGTGACCATAAAAACAAAAGATTGGGGTGAAAGAGTCATGTTCCCAGGAATGCTCCTATCTTTAGAAGCTGAGGTACTTTTGTTTTTGTTTACTGATTTATTTTGTCACTGGCTATGGAGCCCAGGGCCTCATATATGCTAAGCAAGGGCTCTACCACTGAGCTCCATCACCAGCCGTAGTCCTGGTAATTTAAGACTCTAAGACTCTATGTCTGAGTCTATCTCTGCTTCTCTCTCTCTCTCTCTCTCTCTCTCTCTCTCTCTCTCTCTCTCTCTCTCTCTCGTTTCCAGATACACACAAAAATAGGCCACACACATACCCCATAAAAAACTGTTCACTAGGCAGGCACACAAACTCACCTTTCTTATCCGAGATAATGTTAAAGCAGGAGGTTCACAAGTTACAAGGCAGCCTGGGTAACTTAGTGATATCTTATCTCAATTTTTTTAAAGGCTGGGGATGGAGTTTAGTGGTAGAGGTGTGGCCTAGCATGCAGCAGACCCTGCAGACAACTCTCAGTACTGCAGGGAAAAAACAATGTGACCATCAGTAAACCAGGAAAAGATGCCTCACCGGAAACCAGTGTGATTTCCGGCACCTTCACGTGGTTGAGGTAGCATAAAGCATTGAGTGTAGATATATATATATATGTTTTTCAAGACACCCAGTCAGTTGTAATTAGTTATGAGCATGCAAAGAGATAAATTCATAACACTTTCAATAACAGGCAGAACAACTACCCAGACTATCACTATTGAAACAAAAAGCTATTCTGAGATAACTCGTCCCAGAACTCAGCTCAGAGCACTTCACTCAATAATTGGAAGGATCAATATACATCTCATGCCCACATAGAACTCCCTTCAGGTTAGAGCATATGGCACACCCATAAACAATTCTCAATAAATTTAAGATATTTTAAAGGGCTAGAACTCATTTTTGGTATGTTCTCCTGAACAAAATAACATGAAATTAGAAATCAATAGCAAGGAAATTTTGGAAATTTGTAAGACAAAAGTAGAGGAAACGAATGCATACCTATAAATGCATGTGATTTCTAGACCTACCGTAAATTCATATTAACTTGCTTGTTCAGTGACTTTAAGAAACACATATTTATTTTCTCATAGTCCTGCAGGCTAGAAGACCAGGATGGAGTTATTCACGGGGATGCATTCTCCTGGCCTCATCTCCTTGGCTTACAGGTGGCCATATACAGACTGTATCTTCAGGCAGTCACCTTCTGTGCATGCAGGACCCAGATATCGCCCAGTGTATGTGTTTCAGGCTCCTCTGTTGAAAAGGATGTTAGAGAATTAGGGTCTTTCTTTTTATGCACAATCTGCTAATCATTGCAACAAGTTGAGAACAGGGAAAGATTTTTTTCCAGGTGGTCAAACATGGCGAAGGAAACCATGTCTGAAATCTGCCATTTCATGGAACTGATGGGACAGAGAGGGAAGATGCCTTAAGGGCTGGGAAAAGATAACTGATGGTGAAGTAATCAGTGGTTCCCATGTGCACAGTCACTCTTTATAACTCTTCAGTGGTCGTATGTTCTGAAAACAGAAGTATTAGCATATTAAGTAGAAGTTTTGGAACTTCGACACCAAAAGGTCTCTCGAAGGACACCTGCTGAAGCTTCAGTGATGCATGGGTGGTGTTCATAACAGTAGCCTCCCAGTCCTAGAAAAGTAACCTACACAAACATTGCCATTAAGCAATGCATGGCAAAGGAAATATCTACTGCAATGCTAGTGGCCTACAGATAATAAGATTGCTCAGCTGCAGAAACTCCAAAATTAGTGATGTTTCAAATCAGTGAAAAGAAGTAACTAAAATCAAGGGAACACGCAGACTATATTTAGTTCTTTCTCTTTTCCTCTCTCTTTTATTCAGTTTAATTCCTGGGGTGATGCTTGTAAATTGCCTATGGTGAATTGCTTCCTTGGTAGTGTTTAGGACCCTTAGGTGCTGATTCCTTCTCTGAGGTATCCTCCATGTGTAGATGGTTTTTTGGCTTTTGAGTCTGTTGGAAGATCTTATCTCTTCAGTTTGTGGGAGACGAGAAGTTGTTGCTGGCTTGACCTAGTCCTTGGTTCTGTGGCACTGCGCCACAGTATTTTCTGTGACCTTAGTTAATTCACACATGGATTATCAGGACCAAGGATTGTTTAGAACAATCATGTCAATTTTGGCTATAATGGTACCAACAGCATCAAACAGAGCTTAGAAAACAACAAATTGAGCTAACTCTTAATTTGCAACTTTTAACTGCATGAACTAGATTTGTGATTATATAACAAAATGTAAAAAAATCCAGGTAATTATATGCAATGTGTAAGTGTCTAATATGTCAATTTTGCCCTCAAGGGTTGAAATTTAAAATCGATTAAGGAAAAAATATAGAAGTGGAAGGAGAGATAGAGATTAGAAGTCAGGTTGGAGGACAAAGGCCGATCACACGAACTTGGGGAAACTGGTACAGAAGACAGAAAGACAGCAGACATGGAAGAGATAAAAGGAAGAACAGAACAGAACCACAGTCACAAAGAGGTTAGGAACCACTTTCATACTTGTATAAAAACAATGAAGGAGAACGATAAAAGAAAAAGAAAAAAAAAAAGTCCACTTCCAGGATTCTTTCTGACTTCACTAGCAGACAGCCTGTGGAGACAGAGTCCCAAATCATGCCCATCTACACCAGCAGGCCAGCAGTAGCTTTTTGCTGGTGTAGTGAGCAATCTCAGCAGGCCTGCCCTGAGACCAGACTCATTAGGCTTGCCACAGTGCAGCAATTTCCATGGGCCTGAACCCAGCTGAGAGTTACTACATGCAGCCTTCAGTTCTGGGTTCCAAGCTCAGCTGGCCCATCTCCAAAACGGCTACTGGCTAATCACTCTCTCCTGCAGGAAGACTAAGTATTCTGCACTCACTGCCAGCCAGTGTAGTCTTCCACATCTGCTGCTCCCTTCCACTGATGATCTCTCTGCAGAGGCCTCCAGGGTCTCCAGCTATCACCGTGGCCATGACCATGATCATGTGACTCCAGGTTCAAACTGCTCCTTTAGCACAGTAGTCCCATCTCAGGGTGAAGGCACTGCCAGTTATGACCTTCTTCTTCTGTGAGGTTTTTATTTTCCCTCTCTCTGTGGGTTTGCTACTCATTTCAGATTATATTCCAGTGTCTGGACAATGACTCTTAGGCTCTTTCTCTGCTGCTCACCACTCCAGCATCTTCCCAGAAATCATGCAGCTTTTTTCTTTTGAAAAGACTTTCTTTGAGTCTTTTCAAATGCAATGCAAGATCAGTTTAACAAATGCATTTTACTTCCAGTGACTCTTTAAAATACCTAGGGCCAAACACAATGACATTCTGAAGAACTTCATGGGGACCAATATATGAAATTGGTGCTATAGGATAAAATTCAGTCCATAATAATATCCAGTGGATCACAGAACATATCACAAGAGAAACTCAAAGGTACCTTGAAAAGAACAAATCAAAAATGAACATCGCTTGCACTTGCTCTACAGCTCAGTTGGTAGAGCTCTTACCTAGCATATGTGAGAAGCTGGGTTTTGACCCAACAGTGGAAAAAAAGAAAAGAAACAGAATGAAAGAACACAGAAAAGCAAATAGTAAAAATTATGAATATAGAAACATCTGGAGTTAGAACTCTCTGTTATATAATCTATTTTGAAAGGAAAAATGGTCTCAATTATGACCTTGCTTACAACACATGAAGGGAGTGGAAATGTGCAAATCCACTGAAAATAAGCATAAATTAGGGTAGAAAAATTAGGGGTTAGTGTAAAAAATGAAGTAGAGAATACAAATATGTGGAGATATCCATGTAAAGAAAGTTTGAATTTTCCAAAGATTAATGAAATTGATTTAACTTTAGCTATACTAAGCAAGATAATAAAGAGGAGCTCAAAATTTCCAAAATCATTCTGGGAATCTCTGTAGTGGGTGATTGTACGACATTCTGTAGAAGACAAAGTAAAGAGATGATAAAAGATCACGAACTGACAGTGGTTCATGGAGGAGGAAGAGCAGAAAGGTTGACTAGCTGAGGTGAAGGGAGGGAAATTTGAGGGCAGCAAATCTATTTTGAGCAACGCTGTAATTGTAGTTCCACCACAAGCACATATTTGTCAAGATCTCTCAAAATTGATGTTAAGGTAGGTTTTTTTCAACCCTTGAAAATTAATGTGTAAACAACAGTGGTGTTAAAATCACTGTGTGCAGGGCTGCCACCAATTCCAAGCTGTGGTAAATGCAATGTAGGTATTCTCTCTAGCTCTCCCACCAAACATGAAAGTGGGAGACGGGGTGTAAAGCACATTGCAAGATGTTTCTTGGTAATTGAGGGATTTTTTTTTCAGAATTGTCCCTCACAGAGTTTAGGGGAGAGTTTGCTTGCAAGGAATTGCACATGGATCCTGTTGTTAGTCTCCTCCATGGCCAACATCTACAGCTCAATGTATGGATCACTTTCTTGATTAACAAACACTGAACATTGCCCCACCAAGAAATAAAATAAATTATATCATGTCTGTAGGAGTCTAAGACATGATAGGAAACCTGGAAAATTAGAGGGTGTTTTTTGTTTTTTGTTTTTTTGATCGGGGGATTGAACTCACAACCTCAAGTTTGCCAGGCAGGCACTTATGCCACAGAGATAAATCTCTGGCCCTAAGATTAGAGATTTTTAAGGGATAAATAAAGCCACATCATTGAATGCATGCTTCAATCACAAGACATATTCATATTCACAAATACTATAAAAATCAAGCAAAGCATTTCCTGGATATGCACTAAAAAGACACTTCTGAATGCCTCATTTGTTTGTGATAGACATTTAACATATAGGCAATATTGGATACAAGCTCTAGTAAAATGTTCAAAGATAAGAGTTTGTCTTGTGTCTCCGAAGATATATGAATTTTGGCTTTTGTAACTGTGAGAATTGCTCAGATTTTGGAGAATGGATTATTCTGTTCTTAGATGGAGATGGCTGCATTACGCTGGGGTAAACTACAGGATTAAACGTTGTTTAAGAATATGTTTGGATGGGAAAGTAACAGGTGGTGAATTCTGATCATTAATCCTGACAGGTGACTAGCAGGTTAACCTAGCAGTCAAAGAAAGCAAGTGTTCAGGTATGTGGGAATGAGTCTTGGAAGCGTGACCCTCAGTAATATATATGGTCTCTGGCCCCTTCCACTATAGTACTGTTCCTCAGTTCTGCTTTCCAGCCACCACGACCTTAGCAGCTTTGTACTTCCAGAACCTCCTCCCATGCTGTTTCTGCTTTGGATCCAGCCTATCATAGACTGAAATCATGAACCAATTAAATCTTTGATCCTTGCAGTTGTGGTTACTGCAGCAGCAACATGAGAAGCAAGTGTGAGTATTGTCTTATGTTTCTGGAATTAACCATGGAGAAACAGAAAGAGCTCTGTGTCCCTAGCAAACACACAAAACAACTCAATGTAAACACCAAAACATGAGGAAGGCCTGGGGCAGATGGGAGACTGTGGAGCTAGTCCCTAGGTGTGGGTAGATGCAGGGAAGCTGAGGGCTACACAGGTAGCACATGATCGTATCAGTCAGGAGAAAATTTTTAAACCCCAGCATCTGTCTCATACCAGAGATCTCAGTAACCTTGAGGTAACATCAGCCATCAGGACAAAGGAGATAGTTTGGTTTCAGAGGCTGAGTTAATAGCCACCTGAAACCCCCCTATTGGGAGAAGACTGGCTTTCAAACCATTACTATTTTTATGAAATGTAAAGAAGGCACTAGAAATATAATAGCAAGTAAAATAAGAATCATGCATAATAGCAATAGACATCCTTTCATAAATAAACATATGCAGTATACCTGCATCAGTATGCAAATGTATTTGTAGAAATGTGTGCATAAAACGCATCCATTTGACATATACAATATATACACTAAGACATGTACATATATACTATATATATACATACTCTACGTGGATACTTTATGTACATTCTATTGCTATAAAGTCCACACAGACACTTAGAGGAGATATAAAAGAGCTTCCTGACTCCAAATATGTTTTAAAAGGTGTGATCTCACTCTGGATTTTGAAGAGTTAGATCACACACATAAACAACGTTCACCTCAAACCCTGTGAACCTCTACCTAATCCTGGAGGTCAGCACTGGAAAGCCCAGCAACAATGTCACCCTGGACACGCCCCATCCTTCTCGTGGCTTCCACCACAGGGGTGTTTGGAGCTTGAGGGGAGCTGACTGAGGCGGGTAGGACACGGTCCAGGTCAGGTGCCAAGGTGATACAACAGGGAGGACTGAGGAGAGCTTTGGAATCACATTCTGGTCCTGCAGTCAGAGCCTAGGCACATCTCTGGATATGACGTCCACTGACTCCCTGACTCATGGGGTCATAGCTGCCTGAGGACTTTGTTCTAATTCTTTTATTCAGGTGAGGTTGACAGGGAAACGCAAGTTCATTTAGGTCAAGCCAAAGGGCGGTGGGAGTTGTAACGAAGCCCCAACCCAAATATAGTGTTCCCAGCAAGCCAGATCTCCCTGACTTGTCACCCCTGCACCCCTCAAAAGGATTTTCTAGTGAGACTTCTTTGCACCTAGGAGACCTTGATCTAAGAACAGACTCAATTCCTTAGCGATGAGGGACTTGGGTCTGTGAGAACCTAGTTGACAATTCTTGGGGATTAAGTAGGTAGAGGGGCAAGAATCCCATTCTGCTCCTTAATTCAGCCCAACAGACCCCAGGCATGTGGCTAGCTGTGATCTCCACTGATTCATTTTTAAGGGGACAAATTGGGGTGAGATAGCTTCAAGTGATGGGAGCAGACTTCTGCAGTCAATTAGGGGTCACATTGAGGAGATGTGGGGAGTGTGGAAGACCTAGCTCAGGGTGATAGTCAGAAAACAATGCAGATTTACCCACGTTGTCATTCCTGTACTCCTGGAAGGAATTCTCACTTCTGAATCATTTTCTCTTCATGGGATCCAAATTGCATAGTCTGAGATGTACTCTGAGCCCCAGGTTTCTGGCAGGTAGAGTGGAGGGGACCTGGGAAGAGATAAGCCAAGATGAGGGCTGAAAGAGAACTGAGGAAGCCCCACCCCAGAGAGAGGGTCCCAGAACATTCGAAAAAAGCCTCTGCTGCCTGCCTTACATCTCGAGGTGCAAAATTCTCCAGAAAGCACCCTCTTGTACACCACTGTGACCTGAGAGGAAATCCAGCCTCGTGCGGTCCATGCTTCAGGTAACTGTAACATATAGGAATAGGCTCCATTAGGTCAACAGGAGCAGACCTGGGGACCAAGAAATCCACCCCCAGGTAGAGGAACCACAGATGGCACAGATCCACCTCTCTTATCAGAGGAGCACCACACTGGGGGAGATTTGTGGGAATGAATCCCTGTCCCTTATCAACACACGGGTCCAAGGAGTCACAGTCTTGTCCTTGGGTCTGTGCTTCTGTGCGGAGATGAGGCAGGACCAGGGCTCAAGATGCTGAAGGGCTGCCCTCAGGAAACTGAGGACAGGATCCCAGAGTAATCCAGAGCTCCCTCTGCTGTCCTCTGCTCCCTAGGGCAGGATTCTCAGATGAGTGGAAACAAGCTGGACAGTTAGAGCCTTGTTCTGAGGGTCAGCTTCGGGGGACAGAAGAGACCACCTGGGCTCAGTTGTCAGCTTCAGGCTCTGTGGGAGGAAGAAGCCCCACAGAAGACAGAGGGTTCCTAAATAATTATCCAGCTCAGCCTCTTTTCACAGCCCTGCACCACACAGTGACAGAAGAGACCCCTCCCCCAGGTCTACTGCAGGGGACCCTGAGTGTGAGAGTCTGGCTGCCAGGTCCACCCTGAAAAGTGTGGGGAGCACAGTGGGCCTTGGCTGTTTAGGGGTCATGGGGTGATACTGAGGGGAATGAAAAGGCCACATTCCAGACAGAGGGCTCCCAAACAACTGAGACATGGCTCTGTGACTAACCCTACACATGTCGGCATGGAAATCTTAGATGAGGGCCCCTTTTGTGTCAGTGACTCTGGGAATCAGTGCCTTATTCTGAGGACTTTGCCTTCGGGTACTGGAGATGAGAGGGCCCAGCTGGTGTTAGGCTAAGTAAAGATGCTGTGGGCAGCGGAAGCAATCCCCACCCCAGATGTAAGGTCTGGAAAAATTCCCACTTTGCTGCTGTTCTCAGATCTGCGCCCCAGAGCTGATGCAAGGAGCAAGTAAAATAACAAACTCACCCAAAATAAGCATAAGTTAGAGAGGAACAATGATAGGTACAGTAAAAAGAAAGAAACAGAAAAAAGAAACAAAAAAAGAAAGAAACATGGGGAAGTTGATGTAAGTTTGAATTTAGAAAGGATGAATAAAATTGACATATTTTTAGTAAGACTAAGCAAGATAATAGAGAGGAGTCCCAAATTCGCAAAATCCCTCAGAAAAGTTCTACAGAAGATACGCATGTGGGCAGGAATTTTTAGGGCAGGAAACCTATTCTAAACAATAGTAATTGTAGCTCTTTCGTGAATACACATTTGTCGAAACCTGCTGAAATTCAAATTGAAGTTAGTGTAGGTTGTGGCGACCTTTGAATATGAAAGTGTCAATAAGAATTGTGCTAAAATCACTGTGTGTAGGGTTGTCCTGCAATATCAAATTGTGGCAAAGATAATTTAGGATGTTGTTTTAGCACTATCACCAAATATGAACCCGAGAGACAGGGGCAGGCACACTGTAAGCTGTTTCTTGGTTTTCAGTGGGTCCTTCACAAGGACTCTCCCTCACAGAGATTTGAGGAGAGATAGTTGTGGAGAGGTGAACATGAAATATTTCTTGGTCATCTTCTCCCTAGCCAACCTCCACAGCTCAATATATGGATCCCTGGCCTAATCCAGAAGCCCTGTGTACCATGCCCTGCAGAAGTAGAACAAGTTATACCGTGTCCATAGAACTCCAAGATGTGATATGAATCATGCAAGATGAAAGTTTTACCATACCGATCTATTCATATGTGAATCACAAGACATATACATGTTTGTGAACACCAGAGCCTTCTGGGATGTACACCTTGTACACAATGTAAAATACTTCTGATTACCTTGCACCTTTGTGGTAGGCATTTGATATGTAGATATTGGTTACAAATTAAAAGCAACTGTCCCAAGTTAAGAGTTTGCCTTCTGTCTCAGAAGAGTCATCAAGTTTGGTTTTAGAAAATGTTGAAATTTTTCAGGTTGGGATGGAAGTGTTATTTCAATTCTAATTATAAAATTATGCTTGGCAGAATTATGAAGCTAGTATTAGTGTTTATATTTGGAGATTAAATATGACTTAAGAAAAATATGTTTACTTATGAAAATCCCAGGGGGCAAATTCTCATTGTTAGTCTTAACAGGTGAACAAGGAGATTAACTTTCTTACAGTTTAAAATAGGATGCTCCTGGAGGCATGTGGGGCTTATGAAAACCTGATGCCAAATAATATACGCAGACTCTAGCCCCTCCCACTCCGGTACTGTTCCCCAGTTCTGCTTCCCAACTACCATAAACTGAGTAGCTTAGTGCCTCCAGGACCTCATTTCGTGCTTTTTGTGCCTTAGAGTCAGCTTATGGTAGACTAAAATCATCAACCAAGTAACCCGTTGCTCATTCCGCTGTGGTTGTTTTAGCAACAATATGACAAACAAGTGTGGGTATTGTCTTGTGTTTCGCTTCTGGAATTAACCACAAGAATACAGAGAGAGGAGACCTAGGAAACACGAAACAGCAACTCACTGTAAACAGCAAAGCATGAGGAAGGCCTGGGAAGATTAAGGCTGTGGAGCTGGTCCCCGTGTGTGCGTGGACAGGGGCAGGAAGCTGAGGCCTGCGCAGGTAGCACAGGACAGCGTCAGCCAGGGGAAAGCTTTGAAACTCCTGCCTCTGAATCACTGCACGGGCTGAGGCAGCATCTCATATCAGAGATGCCAATCACATACGGGTAACAGCAGACAACAGAAAAAAAGAGACATACAATACGGTTCCAGATATTGTACATGAAACCACCCAGTGGGTGAGGACTGGCTTTGAAAATCATCACTATTTTAATGGGATGTAAGGATTGTACTAGAAATACAATAGCAATAAAAAAGTGACTCAGGTAATGGTGGCCAAACTTTAATCAATTAAGCATATTTAGTGTTCCTACATCCATCTGTGAAAATGTATTTGTACAAATATATACCTAACATACATATGCATTTGATAAAAATAGAACATAAAATAATGGATGCACACTTTTTTGCATCTACACATGTGTAAGTGTATTCCAGGTACACACTTAATACACCTTGTCTATCTCTTGGTGTGAAATGCACACATATAGTTGGTAGATATGTAAAAGAGCTTCCTGACTCTAAATCACTTTGAAAGGAGGCAGCCATGCCCTGGGTATTTAGAAGTCTTCACACAAGCAGGGCTCGCCCCCACCCTCTGCTCCCCTGCTTCCCTGTCAGCGTCACACTTTTGGAAGGATAGCATGGGAGGTCTGCCCCTAGATAGTCAAGAGATCACCTTCATTTTACCCTCCAGGAATGGATGACTGAACTTGTTAGTGATGACAGCTTCCTAACGTAGACCAGGACATCTCAGTGTCTACAAAATGAGCACCTTAAATCACTGTTAGAAAGTGTTTTGGGCACCTGAGGAGCCTGCTGAAAAGGCAAACATGACATGAAGAGCACTGAAATTCAGCTTACACAAGCTAAGTACTCGGTGGTCAGAGCTGTAGAGAGCAAAGCTGTGTGTGGTTAGGAGGCTCAAAGCTGCACCTTGGCAGGATGGCTGTTGCTGGCAGACTGGGGTCTGGAGAAGCAGAAACAACAGCCTTGATGATTCATGGGCGACCATCCCATTGTGAATGGTCCCCTTGCAACTGTGTGAGGTCACCCAGAGGTGGGCATGAAGCATCACACAACTTTCACGTTGACTGACGTCAGGTAGTCAAGGTGTGCTCACCGGTGCTGAGGTAAGGAAGGTGCCCCAGCATCTTCCTTAAGGATTGACTGACACTGACCATGAGAGGACTAAACTAGACATGGAGGCCCTGGCCCAGGATCTAAGAAATAATCTTGTAGTTCTCAGTGTTCTCTGGACTCTCAAATATGACAGTTTGTGAAGTTTAAAGAATTTGACAATAAAATAAATTGAAAAGAAGACTTGGAGAAGAGCTTGAGGAAACAGAAATTCAGTCAGTCCTGCAGAACCACTGCCTTGTGCATCTATTTTTTGGTAGGACCTCAATGCCACACAACTTGATGGACTCCCAAATCTTGACCACTAGTTCCGAATTTTCCCTCTCAGCAGGCAATTGGCTACCCAGGTCATTACCATACATCTCACCCTGGACCTCGCACACACAGAATGTGTTCCAGTGGCCCAAGATAAACACACAGATCATCTCCTTCCAATCCTTGGCCCTCGTAGTCTGTCCTCTGTTTTCAGGAGTGGCAATATTCATATTAACACACTACAAACTCAAGAATACTTCTTTCATTACTGGCTTTCTATGTCAAATTTTATTTACAATCAAAAATCTTTGCTTTTCCCAAGTACATTGTGGTGACTTTTGCATCAGCAGAGATGCATCATTATCCCAAACACAGTGTTTGCGTGCCATCCCTTGTAGCCGGACTGCCTGCTTCTGCCCTCTGTGTAACACTTGGCCATCACTAGTCAGTTCTATATTTTAGAGTTTTGCCACTTCTGTACATCACAAGAATGATAAGCAAGAGTGTATGGCCCTTCCAGAGGGGCTACTTTCCCTGAGCAAGATGCATTTGTGATGTAACCATAATGTTTGGTTTGGTTTGGTTTGATTTGGTGGGGGGGTGTTTTTGCTTTTGTTTTTGTTTTGTTTTGTTTTGTTGTGTTGTGTTGGTACCGTGAATCGAACTCAGGACCTTGCACTTTCCAGGCAGATGCTTATGCAACTGAGCTATATCCTCAACCCTGCAACCATAATATTGTACATATCGATAGTTTGTCCTTTGTATATCTGATTAACATTCATTCATTTGGTTAGCTGGGTTGTGGCTAATTTATCCATGTCTCAGCTAAGAGATGTTTATTCCCGTTCTTGTTTGAGACTTATGAGTAAAGCTACTATGTACTTTAACCCACAAGTTTCCGTATGAACATGTGTTTTCATTTCAGTTGGGTGAATACCTAGGAGTAGCATAGCTGGACCATACGACAAATATGCTTGTCTTTTGAAAATCCTGCCAAAATGCCTTCTAAAACGGCAGTACCATTCAGCCTTCCCGTCAGCACTATATGAGGCTTCCAGTAGTTCCAAACTCGCCAGTGCTTAGCAAATCAATTGTTTTCTTTTTCCTTATTTTGAATATTGTACTACAGGTATTAGTGCATGTCATGATGTTTTTTGTTTGTTTGTTTGTTTCCTTTTGGTGCAAGGAATTGAATCCAGAGCATGCTATGCACATGCTGCACCACTGAGCTACGTGCCAGCCCCTCCCTGGTAGTTTAAAGTTAAATCTCTGAAACAGCTGATAATGCTGAGTGCCTTCCTGTGTGCTCACATGTCTTACTCTGCAGGCTTCTCTATCTCCTCGGTCTATCATTTATCTTTGGTGAAGTATCTGATCAAATGTTTTATTCATTATTCTAAAAAGACTGTTTTGTCTTGTTATTCAGTTTTGCTTTTCTTGATACTTGGAGAGAAGTCAGATATGTAATTAGCAAATCTTTTCACCAAGTGTATGACTCCCATTTTCATTATTTTAACCATCGCTTTTATAGCAATGTCTTAAACGTACATAAAACTGAGTTTCTCTTTTATAAACCATGATTTTGTTGTTATATCTAAAAATTGTTGCCTATCTTAGAGACACACATATTATTTTCCAATGCTTTTGTCCAGAATTTTGTGATTTTATATTTTTCACTTAGATTTTTATCCACTTTGAGCTAATTTATGTGTATGATTTGACATACCTGGATCTGAAAGTGTAGCTTAGCAATAAACTACAATTCATCATCTGTGAGTTCCTGGGTTAAATCTTTACCACCAAAAAAGGAGGTAAGCATAAGTGTTATTGGATTCTTGTTTTTTAAATTTTATATTATGATTTTTTTAATTTTTATATATGGATGTCTGTTTAAATATCATTTGTTGAAAAGAATATTATTTCTCCACTAACTGCCATTGAAATTTTGTGAAAAATGAGTTGGTTACATCGGTTTACATCTATTTCTGTGCCTTTCCTCTTTTTCTTTTCATCTACCTGTCTGCCTGTCTGTCCACTAATAGGCTGTTTTAAAATGGTTTGTTAAGTCTTGGGAAGTGTATTGATTCTCCAATTTCAGTTCCTCCTTTCCAAAATTTTCTTTCAGAATCAGTTGATTGATATCTACAAAAATCCTGCTGCATCCCTGGATGTGATAGTACATGCAGTATAGGAAGATAAGGCGGGGAATTGCCAGTTTGAGCCCAGGTGTGCAATGTAGTGACTTAAACAGACCCTCTTTTCAAAGGGCAAAAAATTTTTGTTTTAATTTTTAAAAAAATTCAAAAAGAAGGCTGTGGATGTAGCTGAGTGGGAAATCCCTAGGTTTAATCCTCACTGTGGGAAAACAAATATATTAATAAATAAAGGCTCCTGTGGTTTTGGTGGGACTTTATCCATACATCAGTATGTGGAGAATTGATACCTTCATGATATTGAGTCTTTCCATTCATAACCTTGCTGTGTCTTTCCAGCATTAAGATCGTCTTTTATTTTCATCAGCATCATTCTGTAATTCTCAGCACACTGAACCTGAAATAACTTGTTAGATTGATAGGTAAATATTGAAGGAATATTGTAACTGCTGCCAATTTTTATATTACGCTACGGGAAATAAACCAATGTAAAGGAAAACACACGGCCCGATTCCACTTACGAGGGGCATCAAAAGCAGCCCAACTGGCAGCCGCAGAGGCTAGGAAGACGGTGTCAGGGTGCGGGAGGAGAAGGGCGTGGGGCGTTGTTGCTCCATTAGTGTGTAACATTCCAGTTATGCGGGGACAGAGAGCTAGAGACCTAATGCGCAGCACAGTTCGCAATGTGCTGTTGTGAACTTCACAATCTGCCAGCAAAATAGATCTCATGCCATGAATTTCTACCAAATTAAAAACCAACACACAACAGAATATAAGGAAACTTTGTAAAGTGATATACATGTCTATTGTCTTATCACGATGAACGTATGAATGTATAGATATATCCAAACTCACCTAATTGTATACACTAAACATTCTGAGATTTTTAACAATATTACACCACAATAAAAGAGCTGTAATGTCCTTTTCCAAATATTAATTGCATAAAGTATAAAAATACAAATAAATTCTTGGTTCCGCATTGGACTTACATACTACGTTTGTGACTTTCTTGCTGACTGAGTTGAACAGGTACCTTAGACGTTAAAATTTTTAATTTAGACAGTGATTCTCTGCTAATAAAAATTATTTCTTCCTTTCTAGTGTGTCTTGAACAAGACAGGTCAAACCAAGTATCTTTTCTTTTTCTCAACCTAGAAAAAATTCCATTTTTCACCTTTAAGTATGGTACTAGTGTTAGGATTTTCCTGGATGTTTCAATTAGGTAGTGAGAGTCAACTTTTATTCCTAGTGTACAGAGATTTTTAGAAATCATAAATGTTATTGGTTTTTATCCGAAGCTTTTCCTACCCCAGTTAGATATTTTTGTGTGGTTTTCTTACTTACTGTGACATACTAGTTGAACTAGTCTTGCTATTTTGAGACAAATCCCTTTTATCATGATGAATTATCCTTTTTAATCTTCTTGTATTGAATTTAATAATATTTGGGTGACAACTTTCCCATTTATTTTCACATGTGACAGTGTCCTGTAGCTTATTATCTTGCCTTTTTCCGGTCTTGATAATCAAATTAATGCTCACTTCAGAAAATGAATATAGAACTATTTTCCCTCTTCAACTTTCTAAGCAGTTTATGTGATGAACTGTGTATAGTGTCTCCCTAATAGGTTTAAAAAATTCATCCCTGAGACCCTTGTCCTAGAGGTTTAAATTATAGAACATTTTTAATTGCAAATTTCATTTCTTTAATAAAAAATAATATATAAATAACTACTTTCTCCCTAGGTGCTACTTTCAGTTTGTGTTTTCCATGGAATTTTTCCATTTTAACAAAGTTGTCAACTTTAAAGGCATAAAGTTCTAGTATGTTCTTTAATGGATACAGCACTTGTAGTGGTAAATTGTTACACATTCCACATACAGGAATTCAAGCCATTTGTTTTTACCTTGTTAATCTGGTGTGGGCCTTAAATATGTCATGGATTTTCATATGGAAAGAGATTTCTTTCATTGATATTCCTTCCCTAATGTATTTTAGTATTGAAGTTCACTGATCTCTGCTACTGTCATTACTGTTTCCCTCCTTAGGCATTCTGCTTGCTTTATATTTACTATCCTTTATGATTCTATTATCACAAAGTAGAATATAAGATTTACTTAAACATTATACATTAAAAAATTCCGACCCAATGCACTGGGGCACTGCACTCCCACTGCCCTGCTCTTGGTAGACAACATCATGAACCATTTTTACCAAGAAAGGGGTGTACTAATCGGTGTTGGGTATATGGCCTCGACAGACTATTATTTTACTCCTTGGTGACCTTATCAGCTTTTAGTAGGGTGATGCTTTTAGTTCTTTTGAGAGCAGCTAGTTGACTGCAGCATAAAGAATGATGCCAGAATCATGACCTTGAGGAAGATGGCCTACATGTTACTCGTTTCTCTGCATTTATTTGGGGATGTAACACTGTCAACCACATACTTCACCCCATCAAAATTCAGGCAGTCTATTCCCTCATATTGCTGCTCCCTTCCTGCGCCTAACAAAAACATGCAAATATACAGCACCTTTTCACTTCTAGCTGAAGGACAGTGTGAAGGAGGAAATTAGTCTTCAGTACTGAGTGCTTACCTGGGCTTTACACTCTGTGGTCACGAAGATAGGTTTTAGTCTTATATATCCTTGTCCTTTACCCATATTTCTTTACAAGGAGGAGTTTTGAAAAACAGATGGTAAAAAGCACTCTTTCCCTGGGTAAATTTAATAATAAATGAATGTAATGATCTAATAGCACTTGGTAGAATTCAGTTACAGCTATGCACAGAAGTCCTGCTCTGCTCCTATGAATGAAGACATGAAGCCTCACCACACAGTTATAGAGAAATTTGTCTGAGAACAGAGGAGTCTAGATGGGAGGACTCAAGAAGGAGCTTCGGGGGTCACCTTATTTTGAGCCTGGGTTGAGAAGACGCTCTCTGTTTCCTCAGTACCCCTCCTAGGTGTTGATCTGCTGTCCATCTTTCTAGTGTCTGCACCTCCCAGTGGTCTACACTAGGGGTCCTGATCTCTCTTTCCAAACCCTTCCCCAGAACACCCAGGGGCCATAGCTGGTGCTTAGCTGGGTCACGACTCCCCACATCCTGCCCATCCATCCCTGGGGTGCGGGGGCTTAGACACCACGGAGCCCTATCTGGACACTCCATGGGGAAAGGAGTCTGACGAGGTGGCCAAGATGGTCCAGTTAGAGATGGAGGAATTTTCGAGGACCCCAAATGCGCCTTGCACACTGATCTGCCATCCCTGCTCATCCCTTCCCAAGTCTGCTGCTGTGCATGGCAGCAGGGAGAAGGTGTTTCCTCTTCTCAGACAGACACTCGTTCCCGTCCTCCTTCCTCCACTGCTTAGTTTGTGCGCCGGTGCCTGAAATCCGTCCACGCTCACCCAGCCACAACCAAGCGCAGGTGGAGATGTGGATCGGTCCTCTCCTCCCGCAAATTCATCTGTGCTCCTTACTGTCCATTCTCTCTAAGCAATATGTCTGTCTCACCTCCTCTTCCCAGTGGTCCCTTAGCAGCCACCGGTTTTGTGTGCTCATGTTTGAAACCACTGCTGTCACCCTCTTAAGATCACAGTGAATAAACATGTTCTCATGGGTATCCTAGTTCTGATTACAATCTGAGGGGAATGTTTTTCTTACCGGGTGTGGTATCCAGAGTTGGGTTTTAAGAATGTAGGTGAAATGAGGCAGGTAGTCATGTGCCATGAATATGAGGGAGATTTGTGCAAAGGGAAACACTTCCATAAACTGTTGTGACAGTGCTAATGAGAAATGAAGAACTATGAATTCGCAGAGTAGCATGGGGTTTGGTGAGATTATTCAACATTTGTTCAGTGGAGAAAGGCTTTTACAAATGTGTCCACATGGGACAGAGAGTAGTAAAACTATGTAAAAAATAAGAAATTGCATGCAAAAATTTCTATCAATTAAGAAAATGCTCTATTACCAATAGCATTTAGATATGTCAGTGGACAAGGAGATAATTATACTCACAGTTTAAATTGTAAGTTGAACAGCATGACTTAGAACAATATTAGAAAATAGAAATTAAAAGGGATAAATCTGAAAAAGATGAAGAATACCACTAGCTGGGGAAATATAATATATTGGACAGAAGAGATACAAGCCTTGATCAATACCCAGATAATTTAATATTATAGCAACAATCAATTCTCCCCAAATGTCTTGCTATATTCAGTGCTATCCAAATAAAAACTCTAAGCCCAACATTCATAAAAGTTCAAAGGACCAGTGACAGCCAAAGAAAACTTTTAACATAGAACAAATTTGAAGGAGTTATCCTAACTCATTTCAGGAATTATAAACTAAAAACAAAAAAGACAGCGAAATAACTCTACAAGCACATCAGTGTAACAGAACAGAGTCCAGAAATACATTCACATGTATCGATCGGTACATAGCAATAAATAATGATGGGAAAGATGTCACTGAAGATGACATGAGAAAAAGGAGAGTCAACTAGCTCTGAAACCATCGGTTGTCCTTGCCCAGAGAGTGAACCTCGATCTATACTTCGTATCTCTTAATGTAGACATAGATATTTCTTCCTTAGCTTCTCATCGCAGGGACAAAACCCCTGCCAACCACAGGAGAAAGGAGGGGCGCCTTAGTCTGTTCCCCAGCGTTCAACCAAGAAGCACAGCGCCCGGGAGAGAACATCCCCCCACAGCCAGGGTTGGTCCAGGTGACCAAACCTGTTCTCCAGGCCTTTGCCTGAGTGGGAGGCTTCAGGAGCCTTTTTAGATATGAAGTATAACTCTTTACCTCCCGAGAGAGCAAGAGGAATGGTAACAGGGACATTTTGAAAAGTTATATCCTGTGATCGCGTCACCTGCCACTTTTGAATTCTGTGGGCAGACTAGCAGGTAGCAAACTCACATGGCAGCTCTTTACTTTTCTTAACGGCGCTTACCTTACTTTGAATACTCCGGCTACATTATACAGGTTAGTGGCGAGGTTCAGAGTGACAGCTCATCACATGCATGCGGTGCGCACCAGTGGAACCCAGCCTTGCTTCAGCCGCTCCCCCCACGTACTTGCCAAGCTCCGGTCAGCACTGTTTCCCTCCAGCGCGACTGTTTTGAAGCTTCTCCATATGAGAGCGAGCACGCTGGCCTTGCCCTTATGAGCCTGGAACATTCCATTTCTAATGATGACCCCTATTCCCATCAACTACAATTTACACAAACAATAATAATCATCATCATAATGATGCATAAAGAATGAAAGAGAAACAAGAAAATAGAGCAGCGAATCATGCATAGTAGCCATAGTTCTTTTATGATCCAATAAGAGTCTCTTTCCTTCTGCCCCAGGGAACCCGGAGAGTCATTCTTCTACTGAGGTGAACATTCTCAGATTCATGGAGGGCAGGGTTCTATGCTGTGCCAAGAACCAAAGTGAAGATCTCTAGGAAGGAAAAAGGTGACAGGTAGGATCCAGTTACTCCCCTCCTGTCACACCCCAGGCACAATTATGGATGTCATATCTACTGACTGTTTCTTCCATGAGTCAGGGAGATGGCCTTATTCTGAGGTTTGCATTTTAGGTGACAGGAGTGGAGAGGGCTCCAGCTCTGTTAGGGGTCCAGGTAAGAGCTGCAGGAAGAGTGTGAAAGCCTCCTTGCTGATGGACTGTCACCAAACAGTCCAGATCCTTTGCTTTGTCATTCCTTCATTGCCAGGAAGGATTTTCAGGTGAGACTAAATTATTACACAGGGAAGCCTGCGAGTCAAGTTCTTGGTCTGAAGGGAACAGATTTGACTCCTCAGAGGATACGAGTCCAGACTTTGCAAGGGAACAGATTTGACTCCTCAGAGGATACGAGTCCAGACTTTGCAAGGGAACAGATTTGACTCCTCAGAGGATACGAGTCCAGACTTTGCCTGGAATCAAGGTAATGATCCCTAGCGACATTGGAGGAACAGGAAGACTCCCCTTCAATCCCTGCTGTCTGACCTCAGACATATTGTTGGAATAAGGGTTCGCTGACCACACCCCATGTGTTGAGAGCAACAGGAAGACCTGTTGTCAAATTCACCCTTCAGGTAAGAGGAGTAAAGTGGGCGCAGTTTGGATATCACCATAATAGGCTATGGGTAGAGTAGAGATATCCCAACTCAGAGAGAGTTTCCCAAGCAATCCTGATCTTCCTTTCTTGTCAGCCCTGGACCTAACAGGGGCCAGCTTTTTAGAATGAGCTTCAGCCTTATGAACTCCTATAAGATAGAGCCTTGGACACTGGGGAACAGGATCAGGTCAGTTGTGAACTGGGGTACAGGCTTTGCCAGGAACGAATATGTTGATCCCTGGTGGGGAGAAAGGAGCTTGAATTATCCCTTTCTGCACCTACTGTCAGCTCTAGGAGAGCTGCTGTTCATTCCTGGATGTGACACCCAGTGACCACTAGTGTTACAGGTGAGAGCAAAGGAGGTCCTGTCTTCTGCTGCATCAGATGAGGGGTAGAAAGAGCCGGGCACAGTTAGAGGTCACAGTGAGGAACAGCATGGGGATGAAGAAGCCCCATGCCAGAGACAGCTTCCTTGAAGAATCCAGATTGAACTTACTGTTAACCTGGAGCTCCTGGGAAGAATTCTCTGGTGAAGCCTTGATAAAAAGGCCTCAGGGGATAAAAAGGAGCATCAAAGACTTGTACTGAGCTCCTGGCTTCAGGAGGGAGGAGAGGAAAGAACATGGGCTCAGTTAAGTCAAGTTGAATACTGTAGGAAAAGTGAGGAAGCCTCACCCCAGAAAGAGGATAACAAAATAATCTTGAAAAGTCTCTGTTGCCTGCTCCACAGGAGGAGGGAGAAAATTTGCAGAGAGCTTCTCCTTTGTCTTATTTGGCTTGTGAGAGGACAACAGAGCTTTGTTCTGTGCACTGAGCTTCAGGTGAGGGGAGCAGAGATAGACTGGAATCTGTTAGATCCAGGTGAGTGGCTGCTGATGGTACTTACTCAGGAATCCCCAATTCAATGAGACCACCTCAGAAAGTTCTAGAAAAGACGCCATCACTGGACCTGCACTTCACAGTGCAGAATTCTCAGGAGAGTGCTCCTCTTGTCATTAATGAGAACTAACACTCAGAGCCTTTTTCTAAGGACTGTGCTTTAGGTAAAAGGAACAAAAGACCTGGGGTCATATATTTCAGAGGAGCCCTATATCAGGGGAAAATGTCTCTGGGGAGCACTCTTTTCACCTCAGGGCACCAGGAGAGGAGAGTCAGAACCCAGATCTGGGGACTGTGCTTCAGGTGGGAGGAGCAGAGAGGACCTGGGCTGAGTTAGGTCAAGAGGAGGCCCTGAGGGCACAGTGAGGAAGCCCCAAGCCAGGCACAGGATCCACAAACAACCCTTATCTACCTCTGTTACAGCCCAGCACCCTGAGGAAAGGAATTTTCAGGCCATTACACTCTTTCACTTCAGGGCCCCAGGAGAGGAGAGACAGAGCCTTGCTTTGAGACCTGGAGCAGTGAGAACTGGGCTCAGTTAGATCACAGCCAGAGGATGTGGGTCTCGGTTGCATTTTGATGTTAGTGTAGTGCATGGTGAGTGATATGGTCTAACTTTCACCTTCTTTATGTAGTGTAGATAGACAATTTCCCCAGCACCAGCTGTCTAAGAGGCTGTCTTTCCTCCAGGGAAAGTACTTGTGCCCCTTGTCAAGGAAAAGGTAGCTAAGGTTTCTTGGTGTTGTTTCCATACCATCTATTTTGCTCCATTCATTAGGATGTCTGGTGTTTGTTTGTTTGGAGGAGTTTGTTTGTTTTTGGTTTTTGCCAGTACCATGCTTTTTGTACTTCAATTTAAGGTCAAGGATCCTGATACTTCCTGCCTTGCCCTTGTTGCCTAGGATTGCTTTAGTTGTTCTAGGTCTCTTCTGGTTCCATATGAATGTTAGGGTTATTTTCGACAGTTCTCTGAGGCAAGCTATTGGTGTTCCGACTGGGGTTGCATTATATTTGTGTACCAATAGTTTTGAACAGGTGAGCATTGTGACTATATTCATTCTGTCCCTCCAGTAATGCAATATCTTTCCATTTTCTGATTGTCTCTTTTTTCCAGCATACTGTAGTTTTCATTGTAGAGGTCCTTTACTTCCTCAGTTAGATTAATTCTTAAATATTTTGTTTTCATTCATGCTATCGTGAAAGATATTGTTTGTCTCTTTTTTTCTCAATGAGGTCATTACTGGTGTACAGGGACACTACTGAGTTTTATGTGTTAACTTTGTAACCTGGTTTGCTACTGAATTAGATTATTACTTCTCAGAGTTTTTGGTGGACTTTTGGGGGTTTTCTCTAAAGAAGATCATGTCGTCTCCAAATAATGATATTTTTATTCCTCCTTTCCTATAAAGGTGTCTTAAGTTTCTTTCACTTTCCTGACTGCTCTGGGTAATGTGTTGAGATGCATATTGAACAGAAATGGTTGCAGTGGGCATCTGTGCCATGTACCTGATTGTAGAGAGAAAGCTTTCCATTTTTCATCATTTAATGTTAATTTGACCTTTGGTTTTTCACAGATGGCATTTATGAGATGGAGATGTCATTCTTTATACTTATTTTTTTCATGTTTCTCACCATGAGTGAACATTTGAATTTGCCAAGCATTTGTTCTGCATCTATTAAAATGGTCCTGCATTTTTTTGCCTCTGTTTATGCAGTGTACTATATATTTGATTGGAACATTTTGAGCCATTCCTGAACTTCTGAAATGAATTCTACTGGAGCATGATGTATGATCTTCAGGAAGATTTGATGCATTCTTTTTGCCAGTGTTATATTGATGATATTTGCATCTATGTTCATTAAGATGATTGGCCTATAGCTCTCTTTTTTGATTGTATAATTTTCTGGTTTTGACATCAGGGTAATGCTTGTTTTCAAGAATCACTTTAGGAGTACTCTTTTCCTTTCAATACCATTGAAGAGTTCGAGGGTCATTTTCATTATATCCTCTCTACAGCTCTTGATGAGTTTGGCGATGAATCTATTGTGACTTAGGCGTTTCCAATACATATATCCAATGTGTGTGTCTGTGTGTGTGTGTGTATATATATATATATATATATTGTATGTATATATCATATATATATATATATATATATATATCATATATGTGTGTATGGGGTGTGTGTGTGTGTGTGTTTCAACTTCATTGACTAGATCATGTGGAATTTTCATGCCTTCTGCTGAATAAGCTTTCAATACCTGTTTTAATATCTTAGATTTCTGATTGAAATCTTTTTATAGAATGTAATTCTTTCCTAAAGTGTTAATGCTCTGTATAATTTTGTTTAGCCAGGCTAGCTTTTTGTTACAGCCTTCTGAAAACTCTGTGATCATTTTGGTTATTAATCCCATCTCCTGTTCCGTTATATATTCTATGAGTCATCCAAGCACCACTTTGATGCACTTTCTAACCTCTCCTATAATCCCTTCAAATCCTACCGGTTGTGGCTTATGCTATCCCCCCCCCACGATGCCCAATGGCGCTTTCAGAGAGCTGGGAGCTTGAGGAAAAATTTCCTTGGCTCTGTTTTCATGTTTCTCTCTTTTTGTTTGCTTTATTTTATGCTGAAACTTATGGCACTTAGAGTGGTAGGACATTTTTGCTAGTATAGAGACCTCTTTAGTTGGTCTTCTTTCTTGGGATGTGCTTGAGAATAGGTAAGTTTAGTCCTTTGTCTGTCCCGAGATCAGACCACCTCGGTTAGTGTTGGAGAGGAGGATCCAGTGTGAGTGGGCCAACACCATGTGGTCTGGACATGTACTCTGCCATTGTTAGTGTCCCAAAGAAATCGTGAGTAGTGGCTAACAGAATGTCGATTATCATCAACAATTATGCGATCTGCAAATGTCAAGCACATCAGCTACAGTGACATTATCCAAGAAATATTGCATAATAGTGTGCAAGTACAACAAAATAGTTACCATCATTAGCAGTGAAATAGTGTAAATATTACTACAGCCCAATTATGACATGCATCTCCATATGGATAAATATTATGGTTATTGCTTTGCTAATCATAGAAAAATAACAACCATAATTTTATAGAGTTAACTAGCTATATGAAGATTAATAAAGCTCAGTTGTGATACTACTAAAGTTATAGTGGATAGGAAAAGCAGTAGTAAATGAAGAAAAACAGAGAAGCTTGAACTATAGGATATAAGAAAAGGAGACAGAAGTAGGTGAAAAGAGCCTATTCAGAACTATAAGGACATTGCTAGAATTAGGTAAAGGTGATGGAAAAGAGTGACAAGAAATTGGGAATAACAAAGAAGAGAGAAATGAAAATAAATTATATACAGGATAAAAACAGAGAAAGATGAAAAAGAAAAGAAAGGGAAAAAGAAAAATGTAGGTGACTATAAAAAATAAAATTACAAAAAAAAGTCTTTCTGATTTAGAATGCATAGTTTCCTCCGAGCATCAGGAAATCTGAAATGATTTGTTCCCAAGGAACCTGAGCATATCTGCATGGCCAGAGGAGCCAGCACAGCCAGCGAGGGGAAGGCTGTCCTGCCCAAAGGGAGGCCAGGCCCTGGTGCAGGTGCTGGTTTCCAAGCCTCAGAGGATGAAAGTAACATCCACTGCTTCACAAGACTTCCCTTCCTGCTGTTCTCAATTGCACACTATCCCAAATGGAACTTCCTCAGGTTGGAACACAAAAATATCCCCAGAATCCTCAGAATGTCTTCTCTATCCCACTACCATGGCCTTGCCTCAAAAGATCCAAGTCAGTGAGGGATCCAGCAGGAAGAAGGGGAGGGTCCATGGACATCCTAGGATGTCCTAGTCCATCTTATCTTGCACCATATGTCACTGGATGGCATGATCACGGAATCCCTGCAGATCCTACTCCTTTTCATAATGAAACCGTTTTTCACCATGCCAGAATTGCTACACACTGTGGACCCCAATTGCGACAAATGCTTCCCTCAGATCCTCAGGGAACTTCTTGAGTGCATGCATGTGTGTTTTGGCACTGATGTGTGAGAAGTGGATTTCCTTGGGCAAATGTATGTCCTTATCCCTTCTTGGGCTTCTAGGAATTACTTTTAGAATTCTGCTTCCCATTCAACTTCACTAAGGATTTTAAGGAGTATTGGAATTAGATCTTCTCTGAAGTTCTTGTAGAATTGGGCAGTGAATCCACTGGGACATTAGTGCTTCTTATTTGCCAGTTTTTCTGCATAAATTTTTCAATTTCACTGACTGATATTGACTTATTTGTAATTTGATATGCACTTGTTTCAGTTGAGGGTTCATGTATGTCTAAGGATTTATACATTTCTTCTGAATTCTCTCTTTTTTGTTCTTTTTAAAATTTTTAAAATTTTCTTGGTGCCTTTTTGTAGTACATGTATTTTACAGTCATCTTTGGGAGCTGGTGCATGTATGTAGGTACAACTAGTTTTTAAATCTCCTTATCTCCATTCTCTCTTTCTATTCTAATTTTTCAATCTATATTTTCATTCCTGTTGAATTTATTAATCCTAGGTCATACTATGGCATGTAATACTGATTGTGTTCATTGTTATTGTTAGGTTCCTGTACATTGGATATCTTTATTCTACTTATTTTCTCTTCCTCTTCTCCTTACCATACGCCCTTCTTCTCTTGGACCACTTCTCTATTACAAGCGATCCATCCCCCCCTTTTCTTTTCTATCCATACTTTATTATTTTTTTGTTTTTACTGTACTTCACTCAAGTGAGTCATCCCAAAGGTATTTAAGCTTGTGTATCTGGTTTCTTTTACTCAATATTATATTTTTCAGATGCATCAGTTTTCCTACAAATGTGTCAGATTTTTCATCTTTTATAGCTGAGTGGTGTTCCATTATACATAGATACCACATTTTATTTATCCAGTCATCTGTTGGTGTTTATCCAGGCACTTTCCAGGATTTAGCTATGACAAATTATGCTGCTACAAAAATTGATACATTTACCTCACCGTAGTGTGAGCTCTTAAGATGTTTGGGGGAAATTCCTCAAAGGGAGATACCTAGATCATATAGAATTTCTAATTTCAGTTCTTTGAGAAATCCCCATGATGATTTCCATAATGGTTGTACTACTTTACATTGCCACCAACAAGGAAGGAATATTTCTTTTTGACCACCGCCATCCCACAATTTGTTATTGATTGGTTTCTCAAGGATTGCAATTATTTCTGGATACATGGAATAGTAGCATTGTTTTAATCTGCCCTTTGTCTAATGGCCAGAGATGTTGGATCTTTTTTTGTAAATTTGCTGCACATTTGTATTTCTTCCTCTGTGAACTATCTGTTCATCCTTCTTCTACATTTCTTGACTGGATCTTTAATTTTAGGTAGTTTACTTTTTTGATTTCTTTATATAATTCTGGATATTATTCCCCTGTCTGAGTCATACCTAAAAAAATTTCCCATTCTTTAGGTTGCCTCTCCATTGTTCTAATTGATTCTTTTGCTGTACAGAAGCTTTTGAGTTTAATATAAACCCATCTGCTGATTCTTGCTGTTATTTCTTTAAGATCCATCATATTGTGTTCTTAAAGTAATTACAAATAATCTTAAGAATTTTGGAAGAGTCCATTGTGATTTCAACTTTAACATTTCTAGGTGCTTGGATTTGGGTCTGTTTTTCCTTTTTTTTAAGGATGTCTGGGAGTTTTCAAATTTTCTTTATTCTTTCAAAGAATCAGTTCTTCAATATTCCTTCTTTGTATTTTTTTTATCTCTAAAAGGGCTTGAAAAATGAATGCTTAGATTTTCCAATCCAAAACAAATTATGCAAGGCCTGGCTTCTGGCTACCGTGTCACAGCCTGTGCCCTTCTCCACCAAGTTCAAAACCCTCAGACAGTGTCTCTCTAGGCTGATCCCCATCCACAGTTGCTTTGTGAGAGTGGCTTTCACCCAGTCACTGTGGGAGGGTAACACTAGGAACTCTAAAGTAAAGCTGAAGCATGACTGTTCTGAGTCCCAGGTTCAAACACTCGAGCCTTTCCTGGAATGACCCATTCCAAGGACATGGCTAGCACCTGCACAGGGCTCAGTCACATTCTGTTTCCTATGTAGGAATTCCTTGGGAGAGATCTCCACACTGGCACTTCAGATCACAGGAATGAGCAGTCTATCGAACAGCCACTCTTTTTCCCTGTTTCCTCCTGAAGTGTGCAGGTTATGCTTTGGTTCTTCGGATGCAATCCCTTGCCCAAGAGCCAGGAGTGAGGGAAAAATCCAGGACTGATGTGATGAGTAGTGTGTCTCTTCAGTGTCTCTGCAGATTTTTTTTTTACTAGCACATATTTGCAGCACGTAATGATAACATTCATCAGGGGGGATTTGAACATGTGTGTAATGCATCTTACTTCTGTTTTTTGTTCCTGTCCCTCTTCATTTACAAAAGTTCAAATTCATTTTTCCTTCCATTATTTTCCCTTTTAATCTCTTTTCCCTTCCTTTCCTCTACCATTCTGCTACCTCTTGTTTCCCTTTCTCTTTGAACAGATTGTTCTGACTTCCTTATATTTGTTCTGTTTTGCTCCTTATTTATATCTTGTGTTTCTGACACAAGAGAAAGGATGCAGTATTTGTACTTATGTGTCCAATAAATTTCACTTAAGATTATGGCCTCAACGTGCCTCAGGTGTTTCCTTCTTTATGGTAGAGTATTGCTGCATTATAAACAAACACAAAATTTTCTTTATCCACTCATCTGTTGATGAGCACATGGGTTGTTTACAGCACCAAATTTTATAGTGCTTCAATATTCGACACATACTCTTCAGTTTTCAATTTTGTGTGTCAGTCCTTCCACATTTCCACGGACATTCTCTCTCTCTCTCTCTCTCTCTCTCTCTCTCTCTCTCTCTCTCTCTTTCTCCAAGTTGTGAATTCTCAGAGGCTACATTCTAAATCTTGGAGAGGCTGCATTCCTATTGGTCATCACTGTGCTATTTTCAATCAGTGAAGGTTTGAAAGTAACCAAACATCCCTAAACAAAAGGAACCTACAGAGCCTGGTTTCTCCCATTTTTGGCCTTCATTTTCTGGTGACAGTGTTTGTATAAAAACTGTTCACAACTCTAAGTGGCTGCAGATTGGAGAACTCATCAAGCCTAGGACCTTGTTCTTAGAGGTGACCCCAAGGAAGTAGAGAGAGCTACATGGTTAATAACTGAAGGGCAGGCAGGACCAGAGAAAAGTATTCTAATATAAATCAAGAAGTAAAACATATTTATTGAAAAGAAACAGTATGTTAAAAATTCCAATTTTACATATTTTTAAATAAATCGATGCCTTATTCTTAGATGCCAAAATAACAAACAAGTTAGGCTAATGCCTGTGCTTCCTAAATTAACCCTGAAAATCAAAAGAGAGAGGAAATAAAGCTTCAGCAAATGCACATGAGCAACTAAATGAAAACATCAAAACTTGAAGAAGCCCTGGGTGAGACTGAAGATCTTGACCTGGGACTTGTGAATGAATGGGGCAGGGAAGTAGAGGGTCTCCACTGGGACATGCATAGGTGGCCCCATGACAGCATGGAAGATAGTTTTAAAACTCCTGCCTCTACAAGGCTGTACAGTTTGAGGCAATACTTCATACCAGAGATTCCAGTGACCTACTTGAAACAGCAGGACACCAGGAAACCTGAGCTAATCTGTTTGCAGAGATTCTACTAATAAGCACCTGAAACCACCCTTGTGGGTGAGGACTGAATTTTAACACAATTACTATTTAACAGGACATAAAGATTGCAAAAAAATTGTGGAAGAAATTATAGCCAAGAAGCATGCATGGTAACAGTAGTTACTCTATAATCATATAGGAATCTCTTGCCTTCTGCCCCAGAGAACCGTAGTGAGATCCTTCACGTGAGGTGAACATTCTCAGGTTCATGGAGGGCAGGGGTCTAGGTTCTGCCCAGAACCAAAGTGGCAACCTCGATGAAAGACAAATGTGACCCTTGGATTCCAGATATTCCTCTCCTGTCACACTCTGGACACACTGAGGGATGTGATGTCCTCTGGCTTCCAGCACTCGGGGTCAGAGAGTTGTGATAGCCTTTCCCCTGCTTCAGTCAGGGCCCCAGCTCTGTTAGGGTCTAGGTGAGAGTGTGGAAGTCCCAACCCAGAGAGAGTGTCACTGAACAATCCAGATAATCCTGTTTTGTCTTTCCTTAACTGCAAGGAGTGATTTTTACCTGAGACCACTTTGTAACACAAGCAAGCATGAGAGTCAGATGTTTGGTCTAAGGGGAACAGATTCAAACCCGCAGAAAACGAGGATTCTGGTGCTGCCAGGAACCAAGGTGAGAATGCCCAGGGAGGGTGAGGGGCCGGGGAAAGGCCTGCCTACCACCCTGACTGCCTCATTGGATGAGAACCGCAGGAGGCCTGTTGGAGGGTCAGGCTTCAGGTGAGAGGAGTAGAAAAGGTGGGGCTCAGCTGGGGGTCAAGGTGATGGGCTGCGGGGGGAGTAGAGATTGCCCCACTCAGAGAGAGGGTCCCCAAACTGTCTAGATGTGGCTCTTGTTGTAGTGTAGTGAGATGCGCGCCCTGCCCATGTAGAACAAGACATAATTGCCAGGCATGTTACTCTCAGCTTCCGTAATGAATAAAGCGGCAGAGTTCAAATGAAAGTAGGAGGTCAGTTTTGAAAAAGATGGAAAAGGAAGGAGACAGCTTTATTGGGAGAATTGATTAGGCGGCATTAAAAGTGAAATACCTGTGGATAATTGTCCTCAGCATTTTTTTTTTAATCGGTACCAGGGATCAAACTCACTTCTGCACACTTGCAAGGCAGGTGCTTAGCAGCTTTTTTTAAAATTTAGGGGTAGTGATTCCTTCCCCTCCAGAGTGGGGGGGGGGCCTTGACATTTTTTGATTTCTTTGGTTTTCCAACTGTCTTTGATTCCAACCTGAGAACTTTCTATCTATATTCTTTTTTGCACTCTGATAGCTTTCTGTCCTTTTGTGATAAGAAAGTGTGTGGGAGTCACCTTATGGAAAGTTAAGCTATAGTTCATGATTAAGTAGAGGAGAAATGTGTGTGTTTTCTATATTAAATAAGAGCCCTTAGGTGGCTGCTCCTTATCTCCATTGCGTTTTATCAGGAGAGATTGAGGGCTTTCCTGTTCTTGGCTACATCCCACTTTAACCTGTCACTGTTAATAAACTTTTTTGATATGTTACCTGTCACCTTCTTTCTGTCTCTGCATGTCTTTGCCTCTTTCTCTCTCTCTCTCTCTCTCTCTCTCTCTCTCTCTCTCTCTCTCTCTCCCTCTCTCTGTCTTTTTTCTGATTGCTGAAGTCTAATTTGCAGAGGAAAAACAACCTTTAGTAAAATTCCCTTAGTAAGATTAGTTTTTTTTTTTTTTAAACAAGCTTGTGAGATCCTATTTATCCTTTTTTCCTGACTATGGACCACTCTCTCTACACTCTCTTTTCAGCCCTGGACCACATAAGGGCTGACTTGTTAGAACGAGCTGCAGCCTCAGGGGGACTTGTGAGTTAGAGCCTTGGATATTGGGGAACAGAATCACGTTCATAATAGACTAGAGTGCAGGCTCTGCCAGGAACCAAGGTATTGCTCCTTAGGGAGGAGCAGGGGGCCAGAAAATTTCTTTTCACATGTGTTGTAAAGCCTTGGAGACCCCGTGCATGTTACAAGATGTGACATCCACTCACTAGCACTGCTTTGGATTAGAGCAACAACAGGTCCTGTTCTGAGCTGTGTGTTTTAGTTGAGAGGAATAGAGAGAGTTGGGCTCAGTTAGGGGTCAAATTGAGGGGCTGTGTGATGAGTGAACAAGCCCCGCAGCAAAGACCAGGACCAGGAACAACTCTGTTTTACCGTGTTCTTAGCCTTGCTCTCCTGGGAAGGCTTCTCTGCTGAGGTCTTGATTTTGCTTCAGGGGACACAAAATGCATAGTCAGAGCCTTGCGCTGAGGCCTGGCTTCAGCAGGAAGGAGTGGAGAGGACCTGGGCTCAGTTAAGTCAAGTTGAGTGCTGTGGGAAAACTGTGGAAGCCTCACCTCAGAAAGAGGTGCCAGAACATAGAAAAGCCTCAGTTTCCTGCCTTGCCCCAGAAGGTACAGAATTCTCAAGAGAGAGCCCCCTTTACCTAGGTGGACCCTTAGAGAATATCAGAATCTTGTTCTGAGGACGAAACTACAGGTGAAAGGAACACAAAATCCTAGGATGAGTTAGGTCCAGGTGAGGGGCTCTGGCGATACTCCGGAATCTCCACCTGAATGACAGGATCTCAGAATGTTCAAAAAACTCTCTCTTGCTGGTCTTGTCCCTCACAGTGCAGAATCCTCACGAGAGAACCCTTTTTCTCCTCAAATGGGAACTGAGAATCAGAGCCTTTTACTAAAGCCTGTGCTTGAGGTGGGAGGAGCAAAAGGCCTGGGGTCAAGTAGGTCAAGGGAGCCCTGCCTTAAGGGAAAAATGTCTCAGGGCAGTCACAGAAGAGTCAGGACCGAGTTCTGAGGACTGCGCTTCAGGTAGGAGGAGCCTAAGTGTCTGACACTCATGGATTTCTAAGGCACAAAAGTCACCATGGGCATGGGGAGAGGAAGTGGAGTACTTTGGCAAATGTGTCCCAGGTACAGGGCTGACTTTTGTGCCTTAGAAATCCGTGAGGGTCAGATACTTAGGCTTTGGAAGATATCAAGCTGAGGTCTGAGGGAGCACAGAGGGCCTGAAATAATTCCTGTTAGAACTTCCTGTCAGCCCTGTGAAGGTCTGGGTGAGACAACCACGTAAGTCAGCCTCTGGCATCAGATAGATGTGAGGGCCTCTCTGCTGTCTGTCCTTCATGTGAGAGGAGCAGAGAAAACCTGTTCCCACTTCAGGTGAGGTCCTGAAGGGGCTGAGGAAATGCCAGGCCAGCAAGACTATCTTCGAACAATCCAGATCCGTCTAGATTCATCTCTGTTGTTGGTCCTCGACCCAACAGAGGCAGGCTTGCAAGAATAAATCCTCTCCATTCTTTGACCATGATGTAACAAGGATGAGGATCAGACTGCCAGGAACCAGGGTCAGGAGCCAGAGGAAGGAATGAGGGGACCCACCCCTCCCCACTAGAATAGACCATGGAGGCCTTCACTGCCCCAGGTATCAGGGCCAGCATGCCCTAGGCATGGTACCTAGGGACTAGAGGGAGGCCTGAGTATGGCAACACTCTTCTTCTTTGATGAAGGTGCCTTGTATTCCAGAACAGAGAGGACCCCAGAGAAGACTACCCCTGCTCTTGAGTCTAGCGAAGCCCCATGCAGAGTTTCAGGCAGGGGATTCCTGACTTCTTCAGTGGGGACTGATGGACCTCAGGGTCTTTGAAGAAGGAGAAAGGCCTCAGGCTAAAGGAGGACATAGGCTCTGTCTCGGTCAAGATGAGAAATGAGGCAGGACTGTGAGACCAAGGACACATGACAGATGGGATCTGGCTTGCCTGTTCTTTCAATCTCAGTGCTGTCCTGCATTCCTAGCCAGATTCAGAGGGAGGAGGACTCAGGACATGGAAAGATGGAGCTGCATTCAGGACTCAAAGGAAAGATTTACAGCGACTTAAGGGGACATTGAACCCTACATTAGAGGGTGACCTTCTCCCAGATGTCAGCACCTTTATGGTTGGCTCTTAGTGTCATGAGTGAGAAAGCCTCAGTCTGAGGAGTGTGGCCTCAGGTCAGCAGATCCAAGAGTGGGAAGCCTGGTCCTGCTGGCAGGCTGGGGTGGCCTCGGGCAGGACTGTATACAAGAGTCACCCTGCCCCATACTTCCTCCTCTGCTGTGCTAGGGACATGGTGGCCTTGATCTGCCAGATGCATCTGCAGGTCAGCAGCAGGGAAACATGGACTCCTGGGGCTGTACCAGGCAAGGGAGGGCCTCTGGATTCTAGTCCTCCGTCAGTCTGGGGAAACCCTTACAGAGGTGTCTAGATGTGCTGCATTTTGTCTCCCAGGTCTCAGGGAGGTGGCCTTGCTGTGACAGTCTTCACCAGTTCAAGAGAGGAGACACATCCTGTCAACAAAGGGAGCAGGCCAAGGTCTGCCGGGAATCACGGAGAGGAACCCGGGTGAGGAGTGAAAGTGTTTTTGTTCTTATTACTGTATGTTTATAATACATAATGATTACATTCATCAGGGGAGTTGAAAAAAGTACATGAAATGTGTTCATTCTTCTTTTTATCCCTTTCCCTTGTCCTGCCTCTCCCCTCCTGCATGTCTTGAAAATGTACATACATGCAGGTGTGTATTATCTATATTTGAAGTACATAAGGATCATATTCCTCATGCGCAAACATCTCATTTTCCTCTTTTACTGACATAGCTCCCGTTTTCCCCCTCTCCGTCTCTTCATCCCCTCCCATATGATAAAGGTGTCTCAGTATTTACTACTGTCTAGATTTTCTTTTGGACTTTATTCATATTTTGGGGGTCTCATATAAAAGAAACCATTGCATATTGAAGTTTGTATATCTGATTTATTTCATTTAACATTAAGGTCTTGAGATGTATACACTTTTCTACAAATAAATGAAGTTTATCCTTTTTTATGGTAGAGTGACACTCCACTGTGCATAAATACCACATTTTCCCTATCCATACATTTATTGATGAACATATGGTTTCCTTCCAAGAGTTAGCTATAGTTGATGTTATTGCTATAAACATGGGCATTCATGTACCACTGTATTATGATGTCTTTAATTCTTTCAGGAAGAAACCTAGAAGAGAAGTATCTCAGCTGAATATAATGTCAAGGGTTAATTTTTTAAATACTTGCCACACTGAATTCCATATTGATTGTACCAGTTTACACACCCACCAATAGTGAACTGTTCCTTTTTCCACAAAGGCTCACCGCCATTTGCTCCTATTTGATTTCTTGAGGATGGCCATTTTTTCTGGAGTGAGATGAAAGCTCAGTGTTGTTTTAATCCACATGTATTGAATGACCAGCAGTGCTGAACAGTTCTATAGGTATCCATTGGCTATATGTACTTTTTCATCTGAGAAATATCATCCTTTTCATAAGCCCATTTCTTGTTTGAGTCTTTTAAGTTTGGGAACCTAAATTTGTTGTGTTTCATATATTCTAGATGTGCTGTCTACTCTCTGAGTGTTACTGGCAAATATTTGTCATTCTGTGGATTACTTCTGCACTGTGCTGCATGTCATCTTTGCTGTTGAGAAGCTTTTTAATTTGCAGTGATCTCATTTGCTGATTCTGCATATGCTTTCTTATGTACCTGTGAATCTGTTTATGAAGACCTTGCTAAGACTGTGTCTACCAGTTTTACCTATTTTGTCCCTGAACCAAGGGAGTGAATCCTATTCCACCCAGATGATTTACTTCATTCTGTTTGCCAGTATCTTACTAAAAATTGTGCATCTCTAGTCACAAAAACGATTGACTTGTTGTTCTTTATTGTTTGTATTCCTTTGTAGTTTGGGGACCATGGTCATGCTAGCTTCCAGGAAGAACTTTGGGAATCCTGCCTCCCATTCAATTTCATTAAGGAGTTTGAGGTGTACCGGCATTAGATCTTCTCTAGTGTTTTCATAGAACTTGTCGATGAATCTGTCAGGATGTGGGATTTGGGGGTCATTCTTTTCTTAAATTTCACTGATATTTGATTATTCAGATTTTTTAATACTTTTTCAGCTTTTGCAGTTCATGTATACCTAGGAAGTTGCACATTTCTTCTGAATTCTCCATTTTAATAAGTTCATATAGTAGTTAAAATGATTTGGATTTTGGCAGAGTTCACTTGACTTCAATTTATACATTTCTAATTGCTTTGATTGGGGTCTATTTTTCCCTTCTTTTTGTAAAGATGGTTGGAGCTTTGTCAATTTTGTTTATTCTTTCAAAGAACAAACTCTTCGATTTATTCATTTTTTTTTTTAATCTCTGCAACACCGGGAAAAATCAATGCCTAGATTTTGAAATCCAAGGCAATTCAGGCTTGCCCTAGGCTCTGGCTACAGGGGCAGCACCTGTGCACTTGCTTCCCACCTTTGCTCAAAATCTACCTGGCATCTTTTTCTAGTGTGATCCCCTTCCACAGCTGTTTCCTGAAACCATTTGCCACCCAGTCACTGCGGAAGCATAACAGTAGCCACCTCAAAGTGAAGCTGTCCTGAGGCTCTTCTCAGTCCCAGGTTCTCTCAACCCTTGCCTGGAATGGAAGCCATGAATATGGCTTGCATGCTCCGTGAATATGGCAGGCACCCACACAGAGATACAGAGTTCAGTTCCCTGCTGATTCCTTGTAAGGACTCCGTGGGAGCTGAACTCTATAATGTCCCTGAAGATTGGAGCAACTCCCAGTCCATTGAAGCACTGCTTTTTCTTCCTGGGACCTCTTGAACTCTCCAGGTTTCATTTTGGTTCTACACATCCCATTCCTTTCTCAAGATCCAGGAGCCAAGGAAGAATCCTAGACTGATCCTTCCCTTATCTGAAATGTAGTCTATGTCTTTAATATTTTTGTAGGTTTTTTCATTAGTACATATTTGCAGTACATAATGATCACATTCATTATGAGAATTTCTTCATGCACATATTACATTTTTAATACTTTTGTTCCTTCGCACTCCCCATTTACAAAAGTTCTATTTCCTTTTTTCTCTTTAATTTTTTCTTTTAAATCCCTTTTCCTTCCCATACCTCCCTCCTTCCACTACCTCTTATTTCCCTTCCTAATTGAACAGATTCTTTCTACTTCCTTATAGTTATCCTTAATTTTACTCCTTTAAAATTTGGGTTTCTCATATAACAGAAACAATATCTTATTTGAACTTTAGAATTCACAAGATCCACATCTTTTTTTCCCACTTTTTTCCCTCCAAGTGCTGTTTGGTAGCATCTTGAATTAGAGCTTTTAAAGGGCCAAATCCCTATTGGTCACCATTTTGCTAAATTTTTTTTAACCCTGATAATTTGAAGGTAACCCATATCCACAAGCCAAACAACCTCATCTAAACCTGGTGTCCCCTGTTATCAGTCTGCAGATCCTTTTGAGGGTGGCTCTATGTGAACTGCTTCAAATGTGGTTACAGGTGGGAAAACTCAGAGAGGTGAGTACCTTTGGTCCAGGAAGTGACCACAAGTCAGAAGAGGGCGCTACATATGGCTAGTAAACAGAGGATCTCCTTCCTGGGAACTGAGAGTGCCTGCAGCCCAGAAACAATAGACATCAAAGTTTACCTGTTCCCCAGGTCTGCCCCAGGAGGCTCCAATTAGCGTGCTCACTTCCACCATGGGCTGGAAGGGAGGTGTCAGTGAGATGAGTTCTAGGTCTCAAAGGGAGACATCAGCTCATCTTGGAGAGACTGCAGCTGAGGGAGGACATTCACTGACAGAAGAAAGATGGAGAAACTACAGAAGCACATAGGGATTACTTTACTTAAGAGCTTATTGCTGAAATACAATATCTGATGCATGCAGTTTAATGGAAGAAAAGTTGATTTGTGCACACAATTTATAGAAATTTCTGTCCAGAGTCAGCCGGCTCCAAAGCAGAACAGTAGAGTTGCAGGGCCTGGTGGGAGGAAACCCACTCTCCACAAGTCTTCCAGGAAGCAGAAGGTGAAGGGAATAACCTGAAAGGGAGATATAACCTGCCCTGTCACACCCACAGAGACCCTCCTCTTCAGAAAAGGCTCTAACTTCTCAATGCAAGCCAGATTTGAGCCTTATAATCCAGTCACTTTCCAAAACTCCGGCCTATGGTCCCATAGAACTTTCCAAGGAAATCTAGATTAAACCCTAAGACTGGTCCTGAATCACAGAAGTGATGGGCACAGGTCTTGCTGTCAGCACTAAAGTCCCAGTGTCGAGGTAACTGGATGAGTGGCTTCTCATTCTTTTGAGACTCCTGGAGATCTCAGGGAAGGGAGAGACTGGATCTGAGATGGTGTTGCAGGTTGGCATCAGGATTTCCATCTGATAAGGAGACACGCATTTCCTATATCTGCCACAACTCAATATGAGGATCCTGAGGGAGAGTTTAGGGTACTCCTAATCTGCATACACATGGGTGGGTGTTTCTCTGACATCAAATACGTGCTTTCATCATCGGAGGAATTCCATGAGTGTTTTTCAGCTGAAGCTCCTCTATCTCCCTATTCTTCACCTCTCTTCCTCTCTCTGTCTCTCTCTGTCACTCTCACTCTTGCTATCACTCTCTCTTCCTCTCTCTGTTGTACATCATTGGTCTCAGTGAGCTGAAGACCTTGGTATGGGGGGTGGTCAGGAACCAGGAGAGCATAAGTAGGATCTCAGGGTCCATCAAGGGTCTCAGTAAGGCAGAGGGCACACACTCATCTCTAGTCTTAACCTGTCCCTTTAGTCAGACCCAGTGAACATAGGTGGAATAATTCTCCTCCACTTCCTCTTTGAGTGTCTCACAGCAATATTGCTGTAGTTTAAAGAAGGTGACCCTGTCACTGTAGAGAGGGTCCCAGACTTAACCATTTATCAAGATACGGATGGAACAGATTTGCTCTCCTAGGACACATGGACACGACTGAAGTTTTCCACTTCCAACTGCTGCCCCCAGGCAGTTGTGGCCAGATGTGTGTTGTCTTCCTACCTTTTGTTCCCTATCAAGGAGGAAAATGCTTTTTCTTAAAACTTGCTTCAGGCCAGCAGAGGATGAGGGTCTAGGCCCTGCTCAAGGCATGAGTGAGCAGGGAGGGAACAGCCCACCCAGAACAATGAAAATCTCACATAGTACAGATTTGGAGTATCAGCCGATTCCTAACAGTGATCCTGCTCGCTATGAGTTCCTTTGGGGTCCAAGGGCTCACCCTTCCTTTGAGTGCTGAAGGAGCCAAATTGTGCCTGAGGTCTGCAGGCTGAGGGGCCTTCTGTGTGTCTTACAGAAGCTGCAGGATCCAGACGGTCAAAGCTTCCTTGGAAAGCAGTGTCTTCAGTTCACACGGCAAGATAGTCCCTGGCAGTGTCAGGAGTCAAGGTGAGGTGCATGGCCTGATGTGAACCTTGGGTTTGTCCTGCCTCAGAGCAGGCCCTCCATAGTCCCAAGGCCCTGTAATCTATACTGTCTTCCCTAGAGCCTTGTGCTATACAGTTCAACTGCAGCCTGAAAAGCAGCTTCATTTAATGTCCCAGGATCATGAAGAGTCTGCATACAGGAGGACAGGAGTCTGTGAAGTCATAAGGCATCCCCCAAAGAGAAGACCTATAATGGGCCTTTGTGGGAGGCAACAAGTATGTTGTTCTCATCTGAGAACACTAATGGTCTCCTTCTCTCCTCCAGCCATCTGAGTATTCAACAAGGTCTTGCTGTTTGCACAGAAAATCATGATGCTCCACGGTCAGAGGAATCAAGACACCAAGCTCGAGGGAGACCATCCTCCCTCGAGGAGTACTGCACAGGTCTCCATGGATGTGCAGGATCTTAAGGAAGAGGGGGAGGAAGCAGCAGCCGTTGCCTCCTCTGTACCCTCTTCCTCCTATACTGCAATTGGAACCACAACAGGAGAAGAGCATGGAGCTGGTGCAGCAAGTTGTCCTCAGAATCTTCAGAGCATCCACACTATCCCCACTGCCATGTTTTCTAGTCAAATGACCCAAACTAATGAGTGCTCTGTCAGGCAAGATCCAGAGGGTTCATGTACCTCACAGGAGGTGAACATCACTCAGATCATGCATCGTGTGTTCCTAGATGACAAGTTGGATAACTTAGTACGATTCTTACTCCGCAAGTATCAAAAGAAAGAGCAGATCACCAAGGAAGAAATGCTGCATAATATGGAAGAGGATTGTCGTGAGCATTTCCTTCCGATCTTCAGGAAACTCTGTGGTTGTATTTTTCCAGGCTTTGGCATTGAAGTGAGGGAAGTGGATCCACTTGGCCACACATATATGCTTGTCCCCATCTTGGGACTCACTTTTAATGGCATACTGGATGATAATGATGATCAGATCATTCCCAAAATCGACCTCCTGATATTCATCCTGAGTGTAATATTCATAAAAGGCAACCATGTCAGTGAAGAAGACCTAAGGGAACTACTGAGAAGAAGGAAGATCATCGCTGAGAAGAAGCGTATTGTTGTGGGAGAGCCCTGGAAATTCATCACTGAGGATTTGGTACGAGAAGGGTACTTGGAGTATCGGCAGATTCCTAACAGCGATCCTGCTTGCTACGAGTTCCTGTGGGGTCCAAGGGCTCATGCTGAAACCAGCAAGATGAAAGTCCTAGAGCATGTGGCCCAGCTTGAAAAGGCATCTCCAAGGTCTTATCCACATCTATATGTGGAGGCTTCAAGAGAGGAGCAAAGTATAATCAGGGTTATTGAGGGGCAAGAGGCATGACAGGGGCAAGGAGTATTCCACAACCAAGCCAGTGGTTTAATTTTTCACTCCATGTGAATGAAGTCCAGTCTCAGTCTTTGTTTCTGAAAAGCAGACAGTTTTCTAAGCAATGAAGGAACAAGAGAGGGGGCAAAATACTATGCATGCTATCTCTTCTATTTGGGCTACAAGGAAATGGACATGCTTTTTGTTTATGGTCTTTTGAAGTCTTGTTTCTGTTTTGTAAGGTTGAAATAACTAGCATTTTTTTATCTGAAGCATGGTATTAATATCACATATATTTTAGTGTTCTGTTATTAATATTTGATTATACTTTCTATGTGAAGGTTATTTTGTGTTACATTTATCACATGTAGATTTTGTTTTTTACTCCAGTTGTACAAGTTTTTCCCATTTTGTGTAAAAATAAGAAAATATTTCGTTTGATTTATGAAAATATCAAGTTGTATTAGGAATTTCCTTGGAAATATGAAAGATTTGTATGTCAAATTAGATGGTCTCCAAAAAGAGACTCAATTCATGGCTTTTTTATGTCTTTTCCCATGTTGATCCACAAAATAAAAAAAAAATATGTATACCTGAATGTACATGGTTTCTTTAATTGCATTAGGGAAATTTACTGTCAATAAAGGACTCCACATGCTCAGGGACACACTGACTGCCAAACCCGAATTGCACTGTGTGCTCTTTAGAAGGCCCTGTGTCTGTGGTGGAGATATGAATACACTATAGAGTGAGAAGGATCAAAACTACCCCATGGGATGCTGGAGTCCAGGAGGACCACCAGGGTCATGATATAGACATGGCCGTAAGGAACTAAAAGGAATGTAGCAGAGCCCTGACGGGTGGAGTCAGAGACCAGCTGTGAGTGAGTGCAGAGCTAGGACAGTTTTGGGTTTGAGTAACTACAGTTCCTTCTGCAGAAACTGACTGTAATGCAGCTGCATGGTGGCCCAGGCCACATCCTCAGATTAGATGTGTTAGTCCTGAGATTAAAACCTGAAGGACAGAAGACTTCTGTGCAACACTGAGAGGAATGTTCATATAAGGTAGGGACCACAAGAATTATTCCCAGCCTCTGCAATGATTTCCTGAGATATAAGGATGACTTTCAGGTGAAGTGAGGCCCTAAGGTCCTTAGCCAGGTGCTTTACTCTCTGCTGGAGGTGTCCATTTTCCAGAGTCTTATAATATGTAGTTATCTGCTTTCCTGGGCAAAACTCCTACTTGTGAGTCCAGTTTGCCTCAACGCTCTTACATGTTGAACAGGAGGATCTGATCAGTTACACAAGTGGCCAGATAACTGCCTGTCCAAGTGCTTTTCTTTCTCAGTATTCTCAAATGACTTGCCTATCTTATAGTAGGACTCAATTGGGTCAATTTTCAATATTTTCTTTCTGAAGGAACTTTACGCTAGTTTTTTCAGTGCATGTGATTTTGCTTGAAGTTTCTTGGAACTGCCTCTGTGCCGAGGTGGCCTTGTCACTAAGTTGGCCAGGATATTATGCCTCATTGTCACAGGGGCCTCATGAATGCCAAGGCCAGAATTTTGGTGAAGATGTTATGATATAAAACAGTTGCTCCATTGGAAGAGAAGCAGAAAGGGAGGGGGATATGGTTCTTTACCTAAATACTGCACTATGATCTGTAATTTAGTGGCCCCAACAGGGACAGACTCCCCATCATCTAATCAACTAATACTTATTTTTGGAGAGAACATACTGGAAGAATATTTACTGGGTAGCATTTTTGCCTGGTTTCCTATTTAGTTTCTTAACAACCTGACTTTCCTGGGAAACACACACTAATTTTGCAGAAAAATATCATAGCCTATCAGTATCTCAGCTACTTTTCTCATTGCTAAGACAAAATACTCAACACCCAAGGTTAAAGAGGGAAAGGTTATTTAACTTACATTTTTGTAGAGATTTCAGTCCACAACTGGCTGAATCAAAGATACAGTGGCACAGAAGGCAGGCATCACAATAAAGAAACAGTTCATATTAGGCAGAATATAGCAAGCAACAAGGAACCTTAGCAGCATCTTTCTATCCCTTTTATATTATCCAGACTACTTAGATCAGGTAGCACTCACACCCTTAATTCTAGTGCACTTGAGCCTAATATTGTCCCATGAATCAATTCTGTATCACACACTCTGTATCTAGCTATGTCCAAAAATCATGACCTATGACTACATGAGGCTTTAGGGGACATCTAAATACAAGCCATATCATTTTGCTCCTGGCCTACAAAATACTCATGCATATCCCTTTATGTATTAAAGCATTGAGTCCATCTCTAAGAGTTTCCAGTGTCCAAAAGTTTCAGCATTGCTGAGAAGTTCAAGTCCCAAGTCTTCTCTGAGATTTGTGTTAAATTCTTAACTGTAAGATGCTATACAAATGAAAAGAAAACTAAACATTTCCAATACTCAATGATACAAGATAGATATTCTCATTCCAAAAGTTACAAACAGAGAGATGCATAGGAATGGAACTTAAGCAAGACAAAAATCCATAAAGGAAAACATGAAATTACAAAGTTTCTTTTCCAGTATCCCTGAAAATCTGTGGCAAGCTGTGAACTCCAAAGGGTTGAGTGGCTTTGCCTCTACAACACTGCCAGTGCTTGTAGCTGCCATGGCTTCTATCTGAGGCCAGCTCTATTCCCTCCTTGCAATTTTCCCCAGAAAATCTACTTGCTTCTCCAAACTTCTGGGATCTCCACTGCCCCTTTGGCTTCACACTAACAGCTTCACACACACTGCAGTCTAAGAAACAAAGTGCCTGGTCTCTCAGGTCTGCTGAAATCTGCATGGAAGTCTTCCTGACCCCACAACTTTCCCAATCTGCATGCACCTAAAAGCAGCTCCACCCTCATGATGCCAAAGTCTAGCTCCATCACAACAGTAGCCAGGCCTCCTTCTCTTAGATGTAGGACACCATTGCCTGTAAACCAAATTCTAAGGAAAAACTTCTCTATGCCAGGGCCATTTTGGAAGATGGTGCTCGTAGGCTTTCTTCTCAAAGCAAAGTCTTTGACTTTTCCAATTTTAAGGCTGCAAAATGTGGAGTCCTGCTGCTTCTTGTGATGTCATCAGGGTACCTTTTCTATTCTCCTGTTATTTCTCAGCAATCAAAGTCTCTACCTTTACAGTCCACAGCTTTACTGGACCTTTCTAGCAAAACTCATGTTTGAATCACTGTGCTGGGCTCTTTACTCTGGATTCTCACACAGCTATAAAACGCTACTTATATTTTCAGGTCAAAACAATCTGATACACATAAAGCCTTGCACATTCATTGCACATTGATTTATGAGCAATAGAATAACAAAATTTCTCAATTGTCTTTAATTCCATATAGCAAAAAAATGATAAATAATTTTAAGCTACTGAATTTTACATCTTACATTTACCCTGAGAATCAATAGAAGGGAGAAGGAGAGGCAAACAAAATCTACAAACACACATAAGTAAATAAATTTAAACATCAAAACCTGAGGAAGAACTAGGGGAGAGTGAAAACTGCTGAAGTGGTAACTGTGTTTGGGTAGGGGCAGGCTACTTGGGTGGGAGACTGAGACTGAGACAAGCATTGGTGACCCATAACAGCATTATTTCAGGGAAATTTTTAATACTCATGATTCTACAGAACTGCATAGTCTGAAGTAGCACCTCAACCCAGAGATAACAATGGTCCAGAGGACACATCAGTACAGCAGAAAAATAGAGATATTATTACACATTTGGAAACTGTACTAATACCATCTGAAGCCATCCCAAGGTGTTAGGCCTATCTTTCAAAACAATCACTATTTTTACAAAGTATAAAGAATGCAGTATATACAAAATAGCAAGTATAAGAGTAAATAACTGAGAGAAGTATTAGTTATTCCATAACCAAAGGCAAGTCTCTCCTTCAACCTTATGGAACTGGGGGCATCAGGTTCTTGGTCTAAGTTGAATAGTTGGATGAACATTCCCAAGTGAGTCCAGGATCCACCAGGAACCAAGGAGATGATTCCCAGGAGGATGGAAGGGGCCTAGAGAACCATTTTCTGCACCTGCTGACCTGGTCCCAGACGTGACTTCTACTGACTGTGGCATGGTCCAGTCAAAGCTGAGTTAGGAACTTTATCCGAGCTCCAGGTTCAGTGGGGAGGAGCAGAGAGGATCAGGGTGCACTTAGGGTTCAAAGAGAGAGGAGACAATTTAGTGCTTTGAGTGACCAGAGAGGGAAGCACCAGCCCAGAACCGTGGGGACCTCACAACCAACTCCCCTCGGGCTTGCACCCCTGAGTCACAGGGAGATGGTGGCCTTGGATGTTAAAATGCATGCACAGATCAGCAGTGGTGGAGATCCTCTCCATGCTGCAGAGGAGGGAGGGCTGCTGTAACCTTCTCCTTCTGGCCAGACACTGGGGAAAGCCCATGGTGGGGGTTGGAAGTGCTGTGTGCCATGTCCGTCTGCTTGAGCTCAGGGAGATCTCATCTTGGTGAGCAGAGGGTCAATAGGGCAATGGAGGAGACACACCTGGGCTGCAGAGGGAGGAGGACAGGATCTGCCAGCAGACCTTGGGTGAGGATTGAAGGGTATTTTGTTGTAATGCATAATGATTCCCTTCAAAGAGGAGAGTTGAAACATGTACAAGGCATACTTTAATTCTTGCTTTTTAATCTCTTGCCCCATTCTTCATCCCACTCCAAGCATTTCTTGGATACCTTTCCTTGGAGATATATAACAAATATAAATATAAATAATATAAATTGAAAGCCTTTACCTTGAAGTCAGGCACAAGACAAGGATGTCCCTTATCACCACTCCTGTTCAATATAATACTGGAAATACTTGCCAGAGTAATTAGACAAGAGAGAGAAATAAAAGGAGTAAAGATAGGAAAAGAGGAAGCTAAACTATCATTATTTGCAGATGACATGATACTGTACATAGAAGACCCCCAAAACTCTATTGAAATATTCCTAGATATAATAAATGAATTCAACAATGTAGCTAGATACAAAGTCAATACTCAAAAATCAATAGCATTCCTATACACTAACAACAAAATCACTGAAAGAGAAATATGAGAAGCCACACCCTTCACACTAGCATCCAAAAAAAAATGAAATGCTTAGGAATTAATCTAACTAAAGAAGTAAAAGAGCTATACAGGGAAAACTATAATACCCTGAAAAAAGAAATCGAAGAGCACCTCAGAAAACGGAAAGAAATCCCTTGTTCATGCATAGGAAGAAAAAATATTGTGAAAATGGCCATTCTCCCAAAATTGTTATAAAGATTCAATACAATCCTAATGAAAATGCCATGAACATACCTCATAGATCTAGAGAAATCACTCCTAAAATCCATCTGGAACCAGAAGAGACCTAGAATAGCAAAGGCAATTCTAAGCAGCAAAGGCAAGGCAAGAGGCATCACAATCCCTGACTTGAAGTCATACTGCAAAGCTACTGTAATAAAATCAACATGGTCCTGGAATAAAAACAGATCTGAAGATCAATGGAATAGACTAGAAGATATTTACAACTACAAACAAACTCATCCACCTTATCTTTGATAAAGGGGCCAAACATGTTCACTGGAAGAACAATCATCTATTCAATAAATGGTGCTGGAAAAACTGGCTATTCATATGCTGAAAACTAAAACTAGACCCATGCCTATCACCATGTACTAAAGTAAAATCTAAACAGATAGAAGATCTAAATATTAAAACAGCAACAGTAAATCTTTTGAAAGACAAAGTAGGTAAAAATCTTGAAGACATAGAGATTGGTAGAGAATTCATGAACAAGAACCAAACTGCATGGGAAATAATTCCCAGAATCAATAAATGGGATCAGGTCTTACTAAAGAGTTTCTGCATGTCCAAATAAATCTCCAGCATAGTGAAAACAAAATCCACAAACTTGGAAAAAATCTTAGTGTACTGTCCCTCAGACAAAGGACTTCTGTCTAGAACTTATAAAGAATTTTAAAAAATCGAACCCCCAAACTTTAAAGACCCAATCCAAAAATGGGCATCCGAGATGAACACACAGTTCTCAGATAAAGAAATATGAATGACAAATAAATACTTGAAAAAATGTTCATCATCATTAGTCATTAGAGAAATGCAAATTAAAACCACACTGAGATTCCATCTCACTCCAGAAAGAATGGCCAGGATCAAGAAAACTACCAACAACAAATGCTGGAGAGGCTGTGGGGAAAAAGGAACTCTTGTGCACTGCTGGTGGGAGTAGAGACTGGTGCAACCACTGTGGAGGTCAGTCTGGAGGTTCTCCAAAATGCTGGGATTGGAAGTCCCATTTGACCCAGTTATTCCACTCCTAGGTATATTCCAAGAAGGACAGAAAACATCATACCACGGTGATATATGCACACCCATGTTTATAGCAGCACAATTTGTAATAGCCAGATCTTGGAAACAACCTAAGTGCCCATCAACTGAGGAATGCATAAAAAAATTCTGGTACTTTTATACAATGGAGTAATATTCAGCTATAAAGAATGATCACATTGAGATATTTATAAATAAATGGATGCAACTTGAGACCATATTCATAAGTGAAATAAATCAAACTCAAATGTATAAATACTGTATAGTATACCTAGTGTAAGAAATGGTAAGAGTACATAAGATTTTATGATAATCATGGTTCTCTATTATATTACTTTGAAGATTTATAAAGTTTTCATTCATTGGTTGGAATGGTTTTATTCTGTTTTGTTTGATCTTATTAAGTGTGATGGTATGAACAGATACTTTGAAGAAAATAAGACACTATGGCAGCCATTGCTGATTTAATATCATCCTGCTTTGAAGTCCTAACATGCTTTTGTTCTTTTATTACCATTGGTTCTATCATGTTGTGTCTTACTGGATTTCAATATGTGTAAAAATATAAATAATTTTTTCATGGAAAATGAGATTTTATAGCAGCCATTGTTCATTTTCTGTTATTTGGTTCAGAATGCCTTGTAATACTCTCATTATCTTGAATGGTTTTATTCTATTTAGTTTTATGTTTGATATTATTGTGTGTGAAGCTATGCTCAAATACTTCAAAACAAGAGGCATTACCATAGCTACTGTTAATCTCCAATTATCTTGTTGTGAAGTGCTGTGTTGCTTGCATTGTTCTGTTCTGATCTGCTTTGCTCTGGCCTCTTTTGTTTTATTCTCTGTAAAATAAAATTTAATAAATAAATATATAAATATAAATATGTCTGTGAATCCACGTCTATAAGTTTGGTTGTGGAACGTGGTGATTGCAATGCTCTATGGTGACTTTGTGCTCTTTATATTTGAGTTTCTCATCTAAAAGGAACCATGCAATATTTAAGCTCGTGTCTCATTTAGTTCATTTAACAAGATGGTCTTGATTTGCACCCATTTTCCTATTAATAATTCAAGTTTGTCCTTTTTGGCACCACAATACTCCACTGTTTCTATTTGGCACACTTTCTTTATGCATTCATGTTGTTGGACATCTAGGTCTCTTCCAAGATTTAGCTGCAGTGAACCGTGCTGCTATTCACATGGGTAGGCAGGGGTCACTGTGGCGTGATGCTTTAATTATTTAGGGAAGACACTTAGAAGAACAATATCTAGGTGAAACGTAATTTCCAGTGTCAGTGTTTGAAGTCGTCCCCATACCTATTCCCACAGTGGCTGTACCAGTTCACCCTCTCACCAACACTGAAGAAGTGTTCCTTTTTCCTCACAGGTGCACCAGCACTTTTAATATTTGAATTTTTCTATTCATCCTTTCTGGTGTGAGATGAGATCTCAGTGTTGTTTTAATTTATATGTTTTGAGTGGGAGACAATCCTGAACATTTTTTTATGGATTTAATAGCTATTTGTATTTCTTCATCTGAGAAGTGCCTATTCATTTCTGGTATCCATGTTTTCATTGAGTCTTTAGATTTTGGGGGCCTAATTTTTAGAGTACTTTTTTTGTCTTTTTGAAACAGGGTCTTTCTATACAGTTCAGGTTGGTCTTGAGCTCGTTTTGTAGCCCAGGCTGGTAGTGAAACTGCAAGCAATTCACCTGCCTCAGCCTCCCAAGTGCTGGGATTACGGGAGTGCACCACCACAACTGGCTTTTCTTAGAGTAGTTTTTAATAGTCTAGATATTAGTCCACTGGCTGAGAAGTAGTTTACAAAATGTGTTGCCAGTGTCAAGGGATGTAGCTCAGCAGCACAGTGCCTGCCTGGCAAGCACGACGCCAAGAGTTCGATTCCCAGAACCAAATAAATGAATAAATAAAACACGTTTTTCCATTCTGTAAGTTGTCTCTCCCACTCTGTTGGTCGATTTCTTTTTTTTTATTTAGAAAGAAAAAAAAAGAAAAAGGGTAGAAATATTGCACAATTTCAAAAAAGATAAACAGTAAGAAATCACTAGTTGATAAATTACATATTGTCCTTTAAGCAATAGTTGTTCAAGTTACAAAATTAAAGCATACAAAGTGGACATTCATACAGTGAGACTGTAAAAAGTTCTGTTCAGCAAACCAGCAAGAACTTAGAACGATAGTTATCAATCCTACACACTTAAATATACATGCAGTTAAATCTTTATAGCACTTCCTATTTCCTCTCTTTTTTACAATAAAAATTACACATTTTTAAATATTATTTAAAGAGAGAAAAGAAAGAAAGAAAAAAGCAAAGCAGAAAAAATGGTAGCAAAATACAGATTTCTAAAAGAAAAAAAGAAAAAAAAAACACTTAGGAATCACTACTTGATAAATTACATATTGTTATCCTGAATATAGTTGTTCATATTAAAAAATTAAAGGATACATAGTAGATATTCAAACAGTGAGACTGCAAACAGTTCTGCTCAAAGATCCAACAAAGATTCAGCAATATGGTTATCTAATTTATACACTCAAACATACATGCAGTTATATCCCTTAGAGCACTTTCTTTTCCTCTCTTTTTTACAATAGCAATTACACATTTTGGTTTTATTACACTTGTAGTTCTTATTTACTTTTTACACTAGAGACACAATATGATATTTATAAATATGATTCTTAAATATTTTACTAATGAGGATAGTCTCAAGTTGTCTCCATCTACCTATGAAGGCCGGAAATCATCCTTTTTATAGCTGAGAAATATTCTATTGTATACAAATGCCACATCTTTTTCATCCACTCTGCATTTGATGGGCATCTTGGTTGTTTCCAGGATTTAGCTATCACAAATTGTGCAGCTATGAACATGTGTGCACATATGTCACTGTGACATGAACTTTTCCGTTCTTCTGGAAAAATACCCAGGAGGGGAATAGCTGGATTGAATGGGGCTTCCAATCCTAGTCGTCTGAGAATTCTCCATATGGATTTCCATAATGGTTGCACCAGTCTACATTCCCACCAACAGTGGAGCAGTGTTCCTTTTTCCCCGCAGCCTCGCCAACATTTATTATCAGTTGATTTCTTGATGGAAGCTATTCTTTCTGGAGTGAGGCGGAATCTCAATGCTGTTTTAATTTGCATTTCTCAAATGACCAGTGATGGTGAACATTTCTTCATGTATTTATTTGCCATTTGTATATCTTCCTCTGAAAACTGTGTGTTCATCTCAGATGCCCATTTTTGGAGAGGGT